>JANIJG010006405.1:30837-44428 GCA_024611175.1 Megaceryle torquata | reverse complement strand
TGAAATTGATCATTACAAGCATTCTCCAAGCAGCAGTCATCCCCTACTGGCCAGCTCCCCCCAGTTTATATACTGGTCATGATGCCATATGGTATGGAATATTCCTTCGGCCAGTTTGTGTCAGCTGTCCTGGCTGGGTCCCCTCCCAGCTTCTTGTACCCATCTAGACTCCTCACTGGCAGGGTATGAGCAGTTGAGAAATCCTTGACTTAGAATGAGTGCTGCTTAGCAACAGCTAAAAACATCAGTCCATTATCAACATTATTCTCATATTAAGCCCAAAACCCAGCACTGTACCAGCTAGATAGAAAACTAACTCTATCCCAGCCAAAACCAGGCCAAAAGTCACCAAATCTCTTTATATAGCTGCAGAGAGGGAGCAGTCTATAGTATTGGTCAAAGGTGAATTCAACAAATTAACAAATCCACCTAGTTCCAGTTGCAGCAGAACAGGGATATAAAGACAAAAGTTTAACTGTAGCGGAAAGTATGCTTCAGTTGACATTAAGCAGGATAAATTTGCTTCAAAGTTTTAAGGAAGGTCTAATGGCTGAACCAGCAGAAGCACCTGAAGCAGAACTCGTTGAAGCCCTAGTCCAGCCTTAAGATAGCAGCAGGTATCAAGAGAACTTTTTAAACATTTGCATTTCTCCAAACAGTACAATTCAACTCAGAGTTTAGAAATCACCTGAGAGAAAAAATAATTTTTTTGTCATCTGTGCAAATAATCAGGTTGGATAGGATGAACCTCTTCAACTCTAAGACATACAGTGACCAAACACTAAGAGCTCTGCTTTTCATTATGCATAATGCTCCCTTTATTATAATAATTCAGCTTTCAATGCAAAAACATTTCCATAAATTTACACTAGGAAAAGTATTCAAGTGCATTTCAAGGTATTATTAACTAATAAACCCTTCTCAAATGACATTTTAATGCACTCCATACTTTCATCCAACTAGATCTTGACACAAGACATGTATAATAAGTAACCTGGCATAAAAATGCATTACTCACCATTCCTAATAAATCCACTTGAAATACAAGTCATGGCCACTTGTTGCTGGCTGAGCATTTGGAAGAGACATGGCCAAAGAAGCACTGAACATGGCTGTAGCAGCCAAGGCAAGAGCATTTCTAAGTGAGAAAACAGCCTCTCTGTTTCCACCATCCTGAAGAGAATTTTGGTGTGAAGCTATCACAAATAGCACAGCCATTATGTATTACTGATGCTCATCCACGTGGGAAAACCACTAAATTCTGGCTAATGAAAAAACTAACACAGCAGGACAGAGGTGGCAAGAGAAAATCTGTTAGGAATCGAGATGGAACAAAGAACGAAATGACTCATAAGACATTAAAACTGACCAAGCATCATTAGAAAAAAATAAATAAATAAAAAAATCAGGTATTAGAATTTTTCTCAAAAAGAAACTAAAATAACATCTGTAAGTTTCATAGGAAGAAAAAAATAAGGTGTTGCTCAGAAAAACACCACCTGTCTGCAGTGGCAGCTATAAAGTATCCAAAGAGATTTGGAAAGCTGATGATAAAGTTCCATGTAAAAATTTGCAAACCCCTTCACTCTGAATAGGTACCATAATCTGAAACTGGAGCCAAAAATATTTACCAGGATATATGAGAGACTAGGACAATTTTGACTATGTACAAACTAATGAGCTAGACTCATAAATCAAATACATCACCTTTAAGGAGAAATTCAAAAGAATGCAGACTAGTGTGGAAGACAGCCTAAGTGGAGGAGGAATCAGACTGATTTTTAAGGTATGTTTACAGCACTTCCTTACTATCATGAGTTCTACAGTCATGCAAGGTTTGATTTTAGAAGAATTACCTGCTAGGTTGTTGCCTCAGGGGCTGACTCCCATCCTTTACATTTCAGGCTTGAGGCATAACTGATAGGGACTATAATGCTTATTAATGAATCAACATATTACTAATAATTAATAAACAGACTACTGTTACCAATTTACATTATTGGATTGCTGTTACAGCTCCAAAGCTAGGCTTAAGCACTGTTAAATCTTAGTTACTACACACAACTACTACAGAAATACAAATCTGTCAATCCTCCTCTCCCCATACCATTTAACATTAAGTTGTGAGCTATCCCTCTTGGCTACATTCTCCTACACGTTTCCAAAGCAGACCTGATAGGTAATCCAACGTGTTGCCCCAAGGGTTCCCTCTGGCATCCTGGTGGCCTTGGGCTGATGGGACAGCTACAGTACTACTGTAAAAGTTCATACTCTTACTGCTGGAATATCTGGTCTCCCTTGTTTTGTACCTAATCTTTATCTTTCCATTTTTCCATTTCTGAAGCCACCCCTTGTACTTCCAGACAGTCTCCTCCCAATTGAGCTTTGTGCTTCTAATAACTTCTCCACCGGTCTCAATTCTGATATAGCTGTATTCAGATCCAGTGGTTTCAGTATCAGTACTGAAGCAATCTTATTTTTATCAGGTATTACTGAAAGAGTTATCTAAATGGGGGTGTCCTTTCAAGTCAAACTCCTCTACAGCTCTCTGGTTCACACCAGTTACCTTTAACTTACATGCCCTCTAAGACAAACAAGTCTACTTGAGCCTTGATACCATGACCTGGTTACAGTTAAATACAAGCACTCTCCTATCTTCTGCATGAAGAGTGTGCCCATGACAGCAGCTTGTTTATCTCGACTGCTTCCATTCACAAATACCATCCTGCTCTCTCTTAGCTGATGAATTACAAAGCATTGCCTTTGGTGTGTGCTTCAGAAAATCTGCAGGCTTCCTCCAGAGACCTCAGAATACAAAACCTGGTATTCCAACAAGACACCTTGCTCCCTCCCTTACCATAGGGTAACTCAGAGCGATCTGAGGGAGGACAAAATCCGTAAGAGGTCACAGCTAAAGGAATTATTTGTGCTATAGACAGAGGTAGCCTAGCTGTAATCTAGCACAGAAAAGGAGTTGATTTAAATTCACAATACTGAAATTCAAAGAGGTAGCAGAAATGTTGTTGTGCTCCCATCCCCTTGCTCCCCAGTTAAAGCTGATGTTGTTAACTATGCTGGGTGCACAGCAAAGCAAAACACTGGGTTGAGAGAGCATCCACAGCCAGTTGCACCAGTGCCTGAAGTAACCAGCAGAAGCAGAGCTTACTGCTTTGAGCAGAGAGCAACATTCACCTTCTCACACTGCTGGTGACTGAGCAAGTGTGAGTGACCATGAGCTGAAGGAGAAATTGTCCTGCTTGAACGTATCTGGGGCAGGGGAAAGTTTTAGGTACAATGTAAAATATTACAGCTAACATTAATGGGAGTTTGACTGGAGACAGTTAACTTTATTAGCCACAAATATCAAGCAATCATCACAAACGTACCCTTCTGATACTTAATCATTCTTGACAGCAGGTAGAACTTTGTTTTTTGAATTAGCAGCCCATCTTCCCTCACGTCAGAGATCATTTCCTTCCAGTACAATCTCAGTGCCTAGAGAGCAAGACAGTGTTAATAGGTTTCTTTTCCCCCTACTGATGCTGAACAGCCTATGATTAATCACGCTGCTACCGGATACTATTCTGATGAGAAAAGTAAGCTAAGCATTATTTATGTTTCTAAATATGTTAGGCATTTACAAAATATTTTAAACAGTTGATACACTGAAATTCTGTGATACTGGTTTGAATGGCAGAGTGACAATAGGCTATCTTGTGGGGATCCACTAGCCATTTCTAAGGCCTGGCTGGAAGTACTAAGGCTCTACAAAAAAAAAAAAAAAAAAAAAATTACAAGAATTATTTTCTCCTTTTCTTCTAAAATCTGTTCCCAGTAAAACCCCAAATTCTATTCTCATTCCAGGTAACATTATGTTGGCAGGTGCCTCTTGTATGTAATTGGCCCCATTCACAAGGTGCTGGTGCCCTTGCTTCTTTTAACATTTTCCAATAAAAAGGTTAAACTATCAGAATTGTTCACAAATTTTTCAGCATTCAATTGGGCTGCAATCTCTGATGTCCACGTAATTTTTTATGTTCCTATATTCTGTGAAGTAAAGGCTTATACAAAGGCAATCTCAGGGCCCTTTGTCTGGGACATCTGTCTTCCTGAGTGGTCACCTCAGGCGGATGACAGCAACCTACCAGATCTTGCCAAGCATACAAGTTTTACCTCATTCACTGAAGTAAAAAAAATCCCTCCTCCCTTATCATTATTATTTTTATTGTAATTAAATTATTTGATAGTCTTCTGCCTGGTGTTGACTAAGTCCTAGTGCATATCCTATGATATTTGGCAATTGCCTCAAAGCCCTGTATCATGTTCAGTACATCACAAGGAAGTCAGAGAGTGTAATTTTATTACCAGTTTCTTACTGAAAGCAGAACATCAGACTGAAGCTAATCTATTCTGTTGACACAACAAGCTTCAAACTCCTGGCTTACGCTTTCCTCATCAGAAGCCTAATCAAATTTTACTTGTTAATATGATCTGATTATTAACCTGCGCAGGAAGGAAGCATTTTTTTTTCCCCAGTTATTCAAGTCAGGACCCTCCTGGGCTCACTGCCTAAAATCCAGACACTGGCAAGTTGTTGTACAGAACTGATATCTTGTTTTGGTGGGGTAGGGTTTTGTCATCTCTTAAATAATGGGTAAAACCAGCCAAGAATGAGCAAAAGCCCAGCAAATGTGCATGTGGAAAGGCAAGGGTGATTCCAGAGATGGCACTCCAGGCTACTCTCAACATCTCCCACATGAGTCTGATGGAGCTTCAGGTCTCCCTCACATGCCTGCCAGAATAAGGCATGTGGTGGATTAGAGCCTGCTCCTCTAACCACCCTCCCCCGTGAGACAAGGTTATTGCTGCTTCCTCTGTGGCTGGCAGCAATTACTTAACTGCCAGCTGCGCTCCTCTCTGCTTTCCTGCCTCTCCCGGCACTGAAGCGTTGATAAAGCTGTGGTGCATTTGAGGGCAAGAAGCCTGTTGCTTTGCATGACAGCAGGAAAGCATCCTACCCTTCGTTACTCATCTGGCTGTGATGAGGTGGCCAGGGGTGAGGGACAAGGAGGAAACCTTGTAAAGAGGCTCTGAAAGGAAGGTGGGAGGAAATACTATCAAGCAACAACATCAGACTCATCAGGGAGCAAAGGGGTGCAGGTGATAAAAAGCAAAGGATGGGGAAATGCATTCCAGAAAATAAGGGAGAGATGTAAAACAGAGAGAAAAGATGAGGAGCGGGCAAGGAGAGTGCAGAGATCTGAAAGAGCGGACTAAATATGCAAATTCAGAGTAGAAAGAAAAGGAAGACTGGTGAAAGAGAAAACAACACAGGACAACAGGGAAAGCAGCTGAGTAAACAGCAACCATCAGCTAGACAGTGAAACACTACCGAGAAAGGATATGCTATTCTGCAACAGATAGACAAGGAAAGACACAAGGAGGGCAGAAAAGGACAGGTTTTGGGAAGGTGATAGAAAATTAACATCCTCAATGCTTTTTCTTCATTTGTACAACCATTAATAAATGTTCTGCACTGAAAATATGCACTAGATTTGTATGCGTGAGGAAGTGTTACGATAAAAACAAAACCAGAGAGGGAAGCATGGAACAGAGAACAAAAAATGCCTAGTGAATTCTACCTTGTGCTTCAAATTTTCATTGGCAGGCACTCAGAGTAGAGGATACGGCTTTTTCGCACTCCTATTGAGGAGTGGTACTACTTGCAGATTGGGGGAGGGAAGGGTTTTGATTATTTCTAAAAAATGTGCACTTCTTCAGAGCACAATCCCTCAAAAACAGGGAGCAGTGACTAGAGTGAGATAAAGTATAACATGCTCCCTCCACCACATAGCAACAAAAATAAGCTTTCTATATAAATTACTTATTTTTCATTTTTCTGGAAGGGGAATGAGTAAACAAATCCACTTGATGATAGATGGATGTCACCATGGATAGTTCAGGAAACAAGTTGGTTTTTTTTTTTTTAATAATTAAAAAAATCATTCTAATTTCTGCAAATCTTAGAGGATTTAAAGCATTTGGTGGTCATCTATCAAAATTAAAGCATGCTGTGATTAGAGAACCGCATTAGGACAGGATACATCTCACATTACAGGGGAGCTTTCCAAATTAAAAACAACATACAGGGAAAAATGTCATTCCTTTGAGCTTTTACTGAAATCTTAGACAACTTGTAATTAATATGCATGCACAGTGACTTGTAACTTGGTGGGTAATATCACTGTCATGTACCTTTTAAAAACTTGGTAATTTTAATGCCATTTTTATTCATATAATTAATGCAAGCCAGTTTGTGTAGATGGGAAGGAACAGAAGCAAATCAAAGTTAGCTGTCTGCTTCATTTAAATTCAGATTTGTAGGAATGTATACTGCTCTCTGGCCTGAGATATCAAATGGAAAGGGAAACAAAACAAAACAAAACCCTCAGAGAAATCCAACCATTACTTACTTACTGAAAAGGATTAGAAGTTGCCATCCATTTAATGGAGCTTGTTCAACCATACTTTGGGATATAATCATACCTTCTGCAAAATGGATAAAAAATAAGGATAAGGAGTAAGGATTTCAAAGGAATTTTAATTCAAAAAAAAATTTCCAGGCTATCAAAGAGTTCTAGATTGACACACACTCTCCAATAGTGAGCTGGAAAATTAGACAGTTTAATCCACACTGCCTTGATTTACGGTCATTAAACTTACAAATTATCTGCTGAAATGTGGGGCTGCCATTTATGAGAAATCAAACTTTCTTCTATAATTTGAGACTATATTCTACACGGCCATGCAACACTGCAATTCAGGCTCATGGAAAGAGAAGACAGGAACAGGTGGCGTCTCAGAAAGCCAAGCTTGTAGTGTCTCAGAGAAAAATTTTGTAGAGGATTGTTGCTGCTTGGCCGGAGTCCTTTTGTTATTGAACAGCACTAGAACCCAGGGAATCCAAACACAAGCCTCAAGCCTACCTGCAGCTTTCTCGAACAATTACTATTCATCCTGCAGCACTGCTCCATGTGGCCTCTTCTCCTGTAGCTCCACAGCTCCTCTGTCCTCACTTCAGCTGCCTGCCAAGGCACAGGCATGGAGTAGATGTCTCATGCAAGCAAACAATCCAGCAGAAAGTCCATTTTTCTTGTGTTTGCTACACATCAGAAGAACACATGCAGAGCCACCCTTGTATTTCAGGAACAGTTTTATTTCAGGGATTACTATATACACAGTAAATCCTCTAGACTCAGGAGGATGTGTCCCCTATGTCCTCCTGCACACACACACAACTGTGGACTGAGTATTTCAGTAAAGCTCTGGATATGGCTGTGTCTTGCCTGTGAAGATTTGTTCATCTCAGCTTATCAGGAAGTTCCTTCAGAGGAGAAATGCAGTTAGGCCCCTTGTTTTATGGAACACAAGCTTTTAGTAAGACTTTGGTCAAACAGTTGTGAAGTTGGGGGTTGAAATCACTATCCATATATTCAACTAATTCTGAATTCTGATGGGAAAGCCTTCACAGAGAGAAAGCTGAAAGATCAAAACAAAACCAGTGTTGAAAGAAAGTCTGCACTGGTGCAGGGGAGCACCATAGACAGTGCATCAGTAGAATCAGTAACTAAAGCAGACAGTCACAGTTTGGAAAGAGCACGCCTTTGGGTAAGTTTAAGTGCACTCCATCCTTTGGTGTTAAAACAATCTTCAGAAGAGCTGTACATCCACCTATCAATCTGTACCTGGAGTCATTTTTCCTTATTGTTTCTTCTTTTGTTAACAAAACCAGCCACGAGCAGGAAGACTATTTCTACTTTCCTCCTTCCTTTGCCTCCTACATGTTTATATTATGTCCATCCTGGAAAGCCTCCCTCCTGCTAGTTTTTCTCTTGATAGAAAGTGAAGCAGAAAAAATCAGTCTTCCAGCTAAAGCCTTTCTTACTTGTCATTAAATTCCCTTCAAAACATCTCAATGGCTATAAATCTCCAACACCAGCTTTATATATTCACCATAATTTTATCCTTTATCTTCACTGCAACTGCAATTCCACTTTCCATCTTCAAACTTTGCTTTATTTGATCATTGTCTCCCATTTGTTTTTGATCTTGTGGCCATAGACTTGGGTAGTGATGGGACCTCCAGTCTTTAAGCATGTGACTGACACAGGTAATTTGATAAAGAGGAAAATAACCAAGTTTTTGCTTGACCCACACACTCTTGAAAAAATATCCCAGTTATTAAGGGTGCAGATAATATGAACACTGCTGTCAGGAATGACAGCACTCAGGGTGCATACAGCACCTTCTGCAGCAGACAGACAGAAACCACAGCAGCTTCAGAATCAATCCTCCAAGGTACCACCCCTGCTGCAGCCACACAATACGCAAGAATATATTTTTAAAAGTAAATTAAAATAGTGCAGATATGCCATGAAGGTGGTGGCCTACCACTAAGCAATCTTTTCAAACAGCAGTGGCCAGCTGGAATTCTCCCATGCTGAGTAACAGCCAAGTAGTTACAAAGTAGAGACTGGATTATTTCAAAGCAGACATACATACCTCATTTCATTATAAAATGTTTGATTTTCTAGAAAGTGGATGGAAGAAAGTTGTTGGGGAAAAAAAAAAAAAGAAATCCATTCTTTTTCCAGTCTATAAAACTAGTCCTTTCTCTTTAACATAATTTCTCTGCACTATTGCAACCTGCAAGCTGTTACACATTTGAGCTGATTTTCATGTCTAGTTCCGTAAGCTCCTGTTTAAAGTGACTACATATTATTAACAGTCACCATGACAGGTAGAAGACTTTCTATCATCTCTATCTTCTGAGTCACCTCGGGAAAACTGCTGGCACCACAGCCTTCCTAGCTATCACACTTTACTACAACCCAAATGACATACTAGTATCTGCATTTTCCTTTAAAAAAAACCCAAACCAAATGAAACAAACAAACAAACCAACCAACCAACCCACACAAAAAAGCCCAACCATCCAACCAAAGAACCCCAAAACAACAAAAAACCCAAAACAACCAAAGCCAATCAAACAAACAAAAAACCCCACAGCCACACCAACCACAAACACACACAAAAATCCAAACAAAAAAACCCCAAACAAACAGAAAACCAATCCCCCCCCAAAAAAAACCCAAAGGAGAAAAAACACACAAGACCAACCAACAATCAAACAATCAAAACCCAAACAACAAAATGCAACCCTCTCCTTTAATAACAAGGGGCCAAGATCACCAGCTTAAACCAGCTCCCAGAGATGGCACACCACAGTGCCCCCTCTACCCATTTTCCTATGAACTTTCCTGGTTCATACACCAGGTAAAATTAAAGTAAGTACTGGGTCTGATGCAAGGAATAATATGGGAATTCTTTCACAGACAACAAGTTTGCTTCCACCCAGGTTTTATCCTCCGTTCAAGCAACAGGGAAATGGGATGTCTCAGGCTGATAAAAGCAGTCACGTTAGTGCTGCCTTAAACAGCAGCCTTCATCTGGAGTTAATGCAGAGCAGAGGTGGCCTGATGCATTGCAGTTGTACAGCCCACACCCTCAGCAGCTGTACCACTGCTCATCGTACCACAAAGCACAGCATGCCTTCTTCCTGAGAATCCCCTAGGTGTGTTCAATTTAATTTGAGAGATCCTCCCAACCTGAGATTCCTGCAATCAAGCATTTCACCTATAGGAGCTACCATTCAGCATCACAGAGAACACTGGAAAGATGACAGTGCTATAGAAACATACAGACAAGTTTGATTCTAGCTGCCAAATACTAAAGAGACAAACTACTGACACATTTAAAAGATTAAGGTTCTCAATATTGCATCGGTATTTGACTGTCCAGACAAGAAACAACTGCACTTAAAGCAACACCTACAAAGTGGAACAGGAAGCTAAAGGAAGTCAGGTACTTCAGGATGGCACAGACAGCTGAGGAACAGATAGTGAATGGCTTCTAATGAGATGACAGTTGCTCACTGGGGAGAGCAGAAGAAGCAAGAAAGAAGTGCAGTATTATTGCTGATGAATGTTCCTGGGCAATGAAAATTGTGAAGGAGGAGGAAGATCACAGTGTGACATGTCAGGATCTTGTGGAGAAAGGCACAAGCTCTCATCAGCTGTGGTACTTAGGCTGTAAGTCAACAAGGGTGGGAATTTCAAAATGTACTGAGTAAAGTCTTAATAACAGAGGAACAGTTTCATAATGAGCAAAGAAAAGGGATGAGAGAAGCTTAGAGAATATCTAAGAATATATATATAAAGATGAACAAAGAGAAAAATGTAAAGCATGAGACTGAAGTTGAAGAGACAAAACTAGTTGAACACTATGAGAAGAGAGCTGCAACAGTATAATTCAAAAATGTGTATCTGCTTTTACTAAGAATGGGACTGGAAGAGAGAATGGAGGTTCTAAGAAAGATCCTAAATATTTACAAAAGTATGAAGAGTTTCCCCATTGCCATATTTCAGGTGTCTGCCAATTAAATTTAATTGCATTTCACAAATATCTTCATAGGTATCTCAATACTGTATAATTTTTTTCTTGCTTGAAATTCCCATGCTACCTTTCACAGTTGTTGACACAGAAGAAATGGTGCCCATCAAGATACTAGTTTTCTTGTACTCCACTACATTTTCTCAATACTCCCCCCTATTTTCTCAACTTTTCCCTTATTTCCATTTTATAGTACAACCGGGTATTAATATGTGTTCCTGCCTCACATAAGGGACAAAATTATTGGTGGAGGACCTGGCTTTTTATTCTGTGTTCTCCACTTGTCCAGCATCTAGTTCAACGGGGTCATGTCTCACCACTGTAACAAGGATCTTTGTCCTGGATTATATCAGCAGCAAGAATGATAGCAACGTATCTTTCATTTATGTGCTTTCTCTAGTCTCTCAAAGATAAGAAAAAAACCCCAAGACAAACCCACTGCATTTCAGTGTCAACATCCTGAAGGTTTCTTCCTCATGGAGTTCCATGTCTTCTGGGGCAGGAGGGAAGGGAAAAAACCCCAAATCTCAGCAGTTAGACTCCTGACTTTAAGGCAGTTGAAGTTTGGTCGAGGAAAGGTCAGAGTGGAGTAGGAAGCAAAAGTTTCTTCAATTAAATTAAGAAAAAGCTTAATAGAAAAAAGACAGTTGGATTAATTAGAGCATAAATTCCTTCTAATGAACTTTATCCCTGACCATCAGCTTTTAATTATCTTTCATTTCAAATCACGTCTTTGGCAAATGTACCTTATTTCTTTCTATCTGATTTTTAAATCAATAGAATTAAGTAATATATAAGTCAGCCTTCACTGACTTAAGTATTTTGATAGAAGCCTAAGAAACTGACAGCAGGAGCTGGAGTCCCAAGTTCTTGAACATAATATGTTTAAAAATACTGAGATCCCTTAACCATGATACAGACTTGTTTGGATCTGCTTTTAAGTGAAATTTTGCTCCCTTAAATGGTCTTTATCACGAAACTATAGAATAGTTTGGTTTGGAAGGAGTCTTTAAAGGTCATCTAGGCCAACCCTACCACTGTGAGTAGGGACATCTTTAACTACATCAGGTTGCTCAGAACCCATCCAACCTGACCTTGAATTTTTCCAGGGACAGGACATCTACCACCCCTCTGGGCAAACTGCTCCAGTGTTTCACTACTCTCACTGTAAAAAAAATCTTCCTTCTATCCAGTCTAAATATGCTCTCTTTTAGCTTAAAACCATTAACCTCTGTCCTGTTGCAACAGGCCTTGCTAAAAAGATGGTCCTCATTTTTCTTACAGGCCCCCTTTAAGTACTGAAAGTCTGCAAGTACTTTATGTACTTTAAGCATTATGTAATCTCACAATCCTGGTATTTGAAAATGAATAAAAAAACTGGCACCAATAGATATATATCAAAATATATATGCAATAAAATGTGTACAATCCATAGAGTGATGACAGCCACCGTATCAGGCCATGGGGATAGATACTACAGTTAGAGGAGGATTGATTTTGGTCTGTAATAAAAATTAGACATTGGTGGGTGTAAGTGCTAAGACAAAGATGTTCAATTTACAGCTGAATGGAAGGGCAGATACTGAAACATCTTTTTCTTCCTTTTAACATACGCTATTCCAGTAGTGACCAGGAAGCAACACTTGCCTCTGATACATCTACAAAACTATGGTCCTGCACCAGACACACACTGACAATTCCTTTTTCTTTCAGCTTAAATTAAACACTTTATCAAGCAATAAATATTGTTAGGTTTTGTTGGATTTGTTTGGGGATTTTTTTGCTTGTTTTTTTAGTCTTCTTTCCTCTAAACAGTTTCTTAATCTTTTTATTTCTCCACCATTAACGCACAGAAGGCCATCCCTGTGCCACTCAATTTAGCCTCCTCTTACTCCTTATATCAAAGCAAGTGCTTCATATGGATCTTAGTTACTCAGACTATATTCCAGCACAGTGTCAATGTAGACAACACTGATACTTGCATCACATACAGATAATCGCAGTAAATAGGAAGAGAATCTACTGAAGAAAAAGAGAAGGAACAGTTAAGGGAGAAAGGAAATAAACTGTAGAAACCCATATGATGATAAGCCCTGTCCCTTGGCTCAGGTGAATTTTGTTTTCCCAGCACTGGGAGGAAAATACCATTATTTTCACCTACCTTTTGAACTTTACATGACATCTCTTGCTGAACCCCATGACGATTTGAGTCTTCCTTTAAACTGATCACATTTTTATCTTTGCAAAACAACCCAAAATCACTATTAATACCACTTGGAGAAACCATAAAACTGACCCTGTAATGCTTTGTTCCATCGTTTATAGTCTGGCCTATCTCCCATTGATCACAATACAATTGTAGAAGGGTCAAATCTCCCATTGTCTAGTCAGAACAAGGAATAGGTGCTTTGCAGCTTCCAGTTTGCCTTCTTCAGCATCATTTACAATGCCAACCTCCACTTTCAGAAGTGCAAATAAATGAGCTAAACTCATGATGCATATTTAAACTACAGTTATGATACAATTAAACTACAACTCAATTCTCAAGAAATAAACATTATTTATGCTTCTCCGCATAAGCAAAAGATGAGCAAAATTACTGAAATTGTTTCTTTTTTCATAAGAGACATAAACCATCTTCACATACTTCTTACTGCTTACCACAGGGACACTGCTTTACGCCCAAGGGATACATTCCTCTATATATGTGAGTTCTGCTATCACCACCCCTGAAATAGCTTCCAAAGCATTTTGAAAGCAACGTGCACTGAATCTGGTGGAACCAAATCTTTGCCCACCCCCCTCACCCCCTACCAAAAAAATCTGACAGAGCTTTCACAAATAAGCCAGGTCCCCCCTTCCCAATGGGGAAGGGTCATACACCTCAGAAATCATGGATTTTATTCAACACAGTTTAAAGATTAAGAATTTAATGAGAGATTAAAGGTTATGGACTGAAAATAACTGTCAATCGACCCCCCGCCCCCCCCCCCCCCCCACCAACCCCCACCCCCCTCTTACTTTCTCCATATTCTTTTTCCTCCAATCCCACTTATCTTTCTCACCTCATCAACACACT
>JANIJG010006405.1:3434-30737 GCA_024611175.1 Megaceryle torquata | reverse complement strand
GAAAACAACCGTCCAACCCCCCCCCCCCCCCCCAAATTCTGCACAACCAAATATCCTGTCATTAGCTGAGATTTTTCGTTTCAGTCTCAAAGTCAAATTTCTCTCTAAACACAAAGGCAACGTTTCCTCCTGTCAGGATATGGCTTTGTAAAACTGATCCCATGGTTTGAGCAAGGCCCACTCCATCGATGCAAAGAAGTGCCAAAGTCTTAAAGGACTGTCCCCTTCTTTCTTATTTTCAAATCCAAGAAAGCCCATTTTCATTGCAGCTTCAAAGTAGCTGCCATGTAGCCCAGAGATCAGGCAAGCATTTCCAAGCTTATTATAGGCTGTCTTTTCCGGGAGTTCCCTTCTCTCTACACGTTATTCAGAGCACATGCAAATGAAGTATTGTCCAATTTGCTCCCGAGTTTCTTACACAAATGCCAAAGGATTGCTCTCCTTTGTACATTTGTAAACTACCCTACTGGCCTGGCTCACAAATCTCTGCAGTCTCTAGATGTGTTTTGGTATCTAATCTGCATGAAATACACAAAAATTATATTACCTGAGTGACAAAGCTCACTACCTTTACTAGTACCATGGAAAATAAAACCTCTAAAATTTAGTGATTAAATATTATAAGCAGACATAGAGCTGGAAAGAGGGCACCTCCCTCCCCTCTCTCTTATCCCCTCCCCCTCCCGCCTTCTACACACTGGAACATCTACCAAATGCACATCACAGAGTTTCTCTGGATAAATAAATTGTGATACCAAAAGAAGCTATTGATTTTAGGTGCCTAGATAATTTTAAGTGCACCAATTAAGAAAACTTAAAATATGCTGGATGATCAGGAAGTCACTGAACCATCTGAAACTGAGCTATCACAATTGCCCCAAATAATTTTATTATATTTGTGCAATAATAGTTGTCAGCATTATTATGAGTCTACGATTTAATGCCAACGATGAGCATAAAGCATAGTCACAGCATGACTGCTCTGTAATTGAAAAATTATTTCTACCACTGCATTGAAAAGTGAATCTCAGATTTCACTGCTGAGGAAAAAAAAAAAATCCAACCTTCCATTTCAAAGACTAAGCTGTTGCAAGTTCTGCACAAAGAACAAATGTGTAACTGGACCACACGTCGATGACACTTAATGCAGGATAAAGTATAATGCCTGGGTAAGGCTTAAATTAGCATTCCTTTAACACACAATTCCATCCCCAAATTACTTACACCCTGTTACTTACATGTATTTTGAGCCTTCCCAAGAGTTAAGAGGAGGTCCTCTACTGTAGGAAGGTCTCAACATTTTCTAGACTTAACAGGTTCTCCATACTGGACTGCCAAATTACAAATGAGGTTTTCTTTGGTCAGTCATTCATTTGCAATATTTGGTCATTTCTCATTATCAATTTCAAACCCACTTAATTTTATTAATAGTTCCTAATCTTAGAAGATGTTAGCTAAGCATATTTTGGTAAGAACACAAAGAATAAATGAAAGGCCTATTCTTTCTGTCTGAGACTTGATATTAATTTAAAGCAGAATTAAATAGAATTATTAAGTCATATTATCTACAACCATTTGTGGTTTGGCTAATGATGTTATTTACATTTCTCATTTAGTTCTGGTGAAATAATGTTTATCAAATGAACCATTTTTTTTTCCTTCCTTTTTTCCTTAAGAGCATTTTCTTCACCAGTTTTCATTTTTTTCCTTTGTAGGTCTCTGTCACTCACATCCCTCCTTCCCCTGTTTCCTCTGATAAACCTTTCACCCTGTTGTCACTCACTTGCCGCCAAGCGATAGATAACAATGTCTTGTTCAAACACTGTAACTGTTGAACAAGCATCAGTAGGTTGGCATCATTTCAGAAACTATATAAGAAGCAGAAGTTACCTTGAAAAACAAGAAAAAAAAAAAAAGAGTACTAGCATTTTCCTTTCTTTATAGGCATGTATGATAGCTTCCAAACCTGAAAACAAAAGCTCAAAAGCTTCTCCAACATAAAAAACATTCTCCTCAAAAAAAAAAAAAAAAAAGTCAGTGCTTCTTCTGAAATCCCTTTTATCCCACAAACATATGCTACTGACAAATCAGTCAACCAGTCCCCCTCCATGCATCTCATCTCATACAGCATCTTGATAGACTTTGCTACAGTCTTGAAAGAGAGAAGTCCCGGCAGCCTGAAGAGGCATGGATATTACTGTAATGGAGAGAGCTCAAATACAATGATGATACAGGACAAATAATAAAAGGTCCTATAATGGCAGACCACTGCAAAAATAAGTTTTGGTTCAACTAAGAAAAACAAATTCACATTACTAAGATAGTTTGTACATCAACAGGAGCCTCTTGCATATTATCTGTTAGTTCATACTGCTGTACTCACCCCTAGCAAGAATTTAACCTTTGTCTTGTGCACCCCCGCATACAGAAACCTTGTGGACTTCACAAGGCAAATGATATCAACCACTAAATAAGCATGGAAATAACACAGGTTTTGGGATAGGTTGAATTTTACACCATGTGAATACAGCAAGTTATACAGCTGCAGAAAGTGAAAAGCATACCCACAACGTCTTTGAATGAAGCCACAGATAATTTTAATTTGTCCTCAGGCCCTTAGGAATTGTTATGGGATGTGGTTACAAAGGGAACTGAGCACCAGCCTGATGGCAGGTTCACAGCCTGCAGCAGTGTCCTGGTCAGCCAGTACCTAACATCATAAAAACAAAGCCCAGATACAATTAAGACTTTGCCTCTCTAATAATCATGGAGACTGTTTTCTCAGCAACACAAACATATCATAGGAAAGGATGCCAATATACCAAAAGATAAGTGTGTTTTAACTCCAAGCCAGCTTTGCCTATTGCTAATAGACTTTTGCTAGAACTAAACCTCAAAACATATAGGAAAGCCTTGAAGGGCCTGGAAACCACATTAAACTGCTAGCAAAGAAACATTGCTATGATGACTGAACAGTTTGCCACACAGAATTTCAGAGCTCTGTCAGAGACCACATGAGGTTGGCATGAAGAGTTGTAGTGTGAACATAAACACTAAAATAAGGGTGCAGGTCACCTATGAATGTTAGTTACATGCAGGCACATAATGCCCTTTTCATGTGACTATGATGTGCCCCAAGCATGGTAAGATTTCCCCCACTTCAATGCACACTTGCACACTACAACTCAAATCCCCTCTTCCACCCACACCTGAAACACTTAAATAAACTTTTCCTAAGATGTCAGACTTCTTTTCCTTTTGTTCTATGCTCTGAAATTTTCCCTGTCTTCTCTCACTTCTCCACACTGTCTTCTCAGCACTTCCCCTGCACCCCTGTTCCCTCCCTCCTCTTTCCCGTACACTATGCCTGCTCCTCCAAGATAAATCATGGTTCTAACACACTACCTTCACCACCTCCTTGCCTACTCAGCTTCTACATTCTCAAACTTTTCCCTCGCCATCCAGCTGCCTTGTCTCTGGAGGTAGTCTGCATTTGTACAATACCTAATGTAAACTGTTCATTTCCTAGATTTTTGAGAAAACTGGAATGTCTACTGCCTCAAGCAGCAGCATGCAAAACCAGGAACCCTCTATCTACAGTCATGATTGCAAACACCTGTTCACCTAAAAAGGTACAAAATTATCATTATCACAACCAACCTGTGGGGCAGGTTACCTGACAAAGGCAGAATAAAGGTCTTTCAGGGCTCACTGGTGAAATAATTCAGATGTTGCATTTTACTTTTTCTGTATGTGAATTTTCAGGATAGACAATACTTATTTCTTTGACATCAAGGTATAGAGTGAATCTTTTATCCTGGCCACTCGTGGCAATCAGTTACCTTTACCTGCAAGTGACTTTGCAACTTCATTGACACATCTTACAGAATTCATCACTTCAACCTGCACCTCACTCAGTACTAGTAGCAATCACATATAACCGTGACTTTCATAGCTAAAAACCACATTTATTGGACAAACTTCTTAGCTCTCATATTGAGACACAAGCCAACTCAAACACAAGGACTGTTATTAGGAGAGGATGTCTTTATTAGTTTCTTTTCACACCTCAGAAACAGTATAGGGATCTGCTGAAATAAGCAGTGGATTTTATCTCTATCCCTGACAAACAAATCATGAAATACAAGAGCGTATTTCCAGACTGAGAAGGAAGTAGGAAAAAATGCCAGTGATATTAACAAAACAGCCTTTCACACAGAATTCTGAATCTATTTGGACAACTGTGCTCACAGAGGACATTAAGTATGGCATGGAAAAATCTGTATAATGATTGAGACAGACAAGACTAGCAGAACACTTATGAGGAATCCAGAAGAAAATATAGATGTAGTCACGAGCTGAGATGGGAAACTGTCAAGTGTCTGTCATAACTAAGATGAAGGACATGCTGGTGGCTAATGTCACTGTGATGAGATTTGGAGTGAGGAAAAAACAAACAAACACACAAAACCAAAAAAAACCCCAAAACCCCAAAAACAGTCTAGAGGGAGCAGATGAGGATGCAAGTGATGCATGTGTTGTGGGACAAAGGCAAGGCTGAACTTGGCCCAAGATGGGATGTGAGAGCAGGGCAATTTGAATTTCAGTCTATGAGCCTAGATAATAAAGATACAACTGATAACAGCCATAGTAAAGATTATAGAGAATAAAAATTTTGAAATAATGGTCTAAGAATTTTATATGGACCACACTGAATTGGTAATGACAATGTAAACTTCAAGAGGAAACCCCGAAAGTCACATGTTCAAGCAAGATAATAGTTTCAATAAACCATACCAGCCACTACCTTGGAGGTTATTTCTGAATGACGTATTATTTTTGTACAGCATTTGAAACTCAGTGATAATTCAATTAGCATATTAACAGAAGACAAGCTCTCCTTAGGGCACTTGCTGCATTGTGGTCTAATGAAAACTAGGGAGTGTTTTTACCAGTGTCCTAATCATTACACAGACACTATAAGAAAGCTATCTATTTTGGAGTAAATATATGCACCTCCCCAGCTATCTAAGAAGAAACATTTGCCTTTTAAAACATGGATGACTATAATAGCTCGAGTATTCTCCAGATTCATTCAGCTATCCAAAAGGGGAAGGTATTTTGCAGAGCTGAGTACCACAGCCTAGTTCTGAACTCTGCAAACTAGCATCAGTTGGAATACTCTCTCCATGCTTCACTGGACTAGTATGTACATATATACGTACGTACATGTACACACTCTTTAAAAATCAAGATAATGAGCTCTAAACCAAAGGTATTTCTACTTAAATCCTTATGAAGTTTTTGGTTGTAGTAGAGTGCTACTACACACTTTCCTCTGCTGCTAAGGCGCTGGCATCCTGCTCCAAAACACTGTGCAGTTTAATGAACTTCTTGGAGAAGGACACAGTAACTGAAGTCTGGAGTTATCTTAACAGACACTCCATTTGCACTAGACATCCAGGCAGTTCAAAACAGATAAATCTTGTATATGCCAGCTGGAGATGGGGGGGGGGGGGAAGCTGACTTTTTTCAGACAAGTAGTATTGTAGACTGGTTGATTCCTTCACAGATCAAGACAGATGCAAGCATCTTCACAGTCAGAAGATCAGTGTTCAATGGGTTTGTGCTTTTGTTTCTGGCAGCTCTAGGAAGCACAAATCTTGTTATGGTTCCTATTGGTTCCTATTATTCTGAAGCCTTTAAATTCCTTGCAGTGTTCAGGAAGGTTATGGGATTAAGTTTCACAAATTTAAGATTTATTTTGTGAGTTAAGATGGAGGGATTTGGAATTCAGAATTTATTTTGAACAAGAATTTTCCTTGATAGACATGAAATCTAAAGGTAAATGGAATGTTTAGGTGCCAAAGTAATTTTTTTTTCAATCTAGATTTATAATTTTCTTTATGGAGACTCATTGCAACTGATAAATGGATGCAGGTACCTTGTACAGAATTAATGACTGAGTCTGTAAGAGTTCCTGAAAGATTCCTAGAGCACCCAGCTGCTGAAATTTGACTATAACACAATGAAGTGACAGCTGACTTTCATATTGGAAGAGTAAAAATGAGAGAAAGAGGCAGCTGTAATACCACAGACAGGTATATCAAACAGTTAACTTCTCCACTTAGTAATATGACTAGTGGCCTATATAATGGACAAGGATTTAACATAGACTGAAGAATGTACCGTGGAAATCTCATCACTGAAAATCTAATCCAACCTGCAGGCTTTATATACTAATAGTTGCATTGTCATACATAGTAGATGGGTTAGATTTTCTAAACATTTTTCAGAGTGCTGGAATACAGTTAACAGAAGGAAAAGTTTTACACTCCTAAAATACCTTTGCATTGAGTATAGAGCTTGAGAATGTAAATGTCCAGCATGTTAAAGAAATACAGTGTGTGCTTATTGTAATTTTCTTCAGGAAAAAATACTGTAAAATAATGTCCAGTCAGACTATGAGTTCACCACTTTGGGTTCTAAATATCTAATGATTATCATCTTTCTGCCATACAACTACTACATGCTCATTCCAAAATTAATGCCAATTTATAGATTTTTTTTTTTCTTCCTACTGAAATGGAGAAATTAAGTAATGTACGGGGGTATAAAGTAAATGTCTCAATGCAATAATCCACCTTATTTTAGAGCAAGGCCTCATTTTTGTGGCTTACAAAACAATAGTTTCTGAAGACCTCTACATTCAACAGGCTATAAAGCAGCAGTACAAAAAGTGATAATGTCTAATAACAGAGAAACAGTCTTGAAAAATCACGGACCAACCCAACATTCTGTTAACATTAATTTTATAAAATACCTTACATGAACAGATAAAGAACTTGAGCTTACATAATACCAAAATTTAAAAAGAATGTTGAATAAAATATAAATTAATTGAACACAGCACTAAGTTTGCCACATGTTAGACAAGTTTATAAAAGGCATTTTCAGATAAAATAGTTGTTTGAAAGAAAATCCTTCAAAATGGAAATTATTGAAGTCCTTTTTCAAGAAGTCATTTTTAAAAGCGCTAGATTCCAGGTCAAGGGGTAGTACCTGAATTTGCTGAGAATATGGTGTTCATTTGCTTCAAAGTTTGTCAAGCTTTAAGTCACAAATTTAAAAGCTTTCAGGTCAGAGTCATCAGTGCAAAGTAAAGCTTCAAGATGAAAATGAGAGAAATATAACAGAAGAAATGATCCTGGTACAAAACTTCCTAAATTCACATTATGAAAAAAACCTGTGCCAGATGCACTCTTGAGATACTTGAACATTAACAAATGTTACCAGTGGCCATTTTAGGGTTCCAGCCAAGCCATTAACATGGCTGATCATATTAGATTCATTTATTTTATCATGACTTCAATTTTTTTTCAATTCATAGCATAGCATTTGGAAAAGATCCATGCTGCTGATGTCCCCTTACTTTGCTCAACTTCTGATTCAGCCAAATTGCTTAGAAGGCAGTATTTTAGCTTAAATGAGACAAAAGGTGAGGCCAACAGACATCAGAATGATGGTCTAAAGCCTGCAATGACATATAATTGGAAGAAATGTGATAGTACATGTTTCTGAGTTTACTTTCATTCATTCAAGCACTCTCACTGAAGTCAGTCTTTCTTAAAGTTATATATGTGCATAACACACTGCCAGGCTCAAACTCTTAGTCTTTCAAAGGTTAAGATGTTCAGAGAACTAGACTGTAGCCAGATTAATTTATTTTAAGCCTATGAATTCCTGCACAGTAAACATCAACACTCTGGCAAAGCAATTTCACTCTGTTTGACTTTAAAACTATTAATCAAAACAGGTTTGAAATAGTTTTCACGTTCCACTATTTAGAAGTGTTATTAGCATACTCATTTAAAGATTAATGGAACTCTTTGCAAGTTACCACTCAGTTTATTGCTCACAAGCTTTTTTTAACACATACTAAAAAAAAAACCTCAACAAAACAACAAAGTGGCACTGGTGGTCACAAGCAGAAAGGACAATGAGAAAACTTAAAAGCCTTTATCTATCAGGCAGCAGTTCCAGCCTCTAACTGAAATACAAGAATGTAACTTATACTAAGCTGCTGCATAAAAATGAGAAAGTGAGTTCTCCATTACACTTCAAAATTCAAAACAATCTGCAGTTTGTTTGCTCATCGCTGTAAAGCATTCTTTTTTCACTGTCATCATTGCTATGCTGGCAGTTATGTTAGAACCTCATTTAAGTAATTCCAGTGCAGCCAGAGTGTTTAATTTAATAGCATGAATCATTCAGAATTTATAGTTAGCTAAAATGTTAGAGAGATGTTGTAAACAAATCAAATGAATGAGGGTTCAAGATTACACAAAACTTTCTCCCAAAACAGAAGAAATTTGCTTGAACTAAAAGCACAGACTATAACTTCAATCAAAACTTTTCATAAGCTGTACTCAAGGAATGAACATTTAAAGGAAGCTGCAAATGCCCTTTTCTAGAACATAACTTGAGAATCATTTGTTTAAATCAAAATGGAACAGGTGGTCTTCCCTATACCCTGAATTCTCCTCATCACCTTTTATCACTGAAGTATATTAATGATATCCATGCTATGCTTTGTTATGCTACAAAATAATTTATTTAGTTTTAAGAATAAATTATTTATGAAACAGTGGACTTTGAGCAATCACAGTTAATTTCCACTGGATGTTACCAGTTACTTTGAATACTGCAGTATATATGCCTCACACCCAGCTTCACACACTGTGAAAATTCTTGTATACTGGTCACATCTCAAAATGTGAAAAATATTTTAACTATCACATGGTACTACTGAAATGAAATAAAAGAAGATTTCAAAGTTAAAAAAAACAAAACAAAACAAAAAAGCAGCAATCTTAAGAATTATTCTGGACATACCTGGACTCTTAACTTTGAGTATACTAAGAACAGAACCATCTTCTCTCTCTCTCCTAGAACTGGGAAGATGTTTAATTTGGATTTCATCAATTTGGGCTCAAAAATAAAACATCAAAGCCTGAAGTATCACTAACCACATAAAGCAAAACTGTATTTCCAACTAAGCAACTGGAAAGTGAGCAAATGAATTTAGGTATTAAACATATACTTGACAATAATAAAGTGTACAGAGGAGGAGGTTACTAAATAAAGAATTTTGCAAAAACTTTTGCTACAGTAGCATTAGGAATTAACAGTGCATCAAAGATTTTAAGTTTCCATGTTAACACAAACTGATCCAAGCCACAATGAACCACAGGATAATCATTCAAACAAAAAATTAACCACATTCTACTTTACAGAAGCTAGAGCTGGAATTTACCTGAATACCACTAACAAGTTTCAAAAATATTCCTTCTAGTCTGGCTTGACTCAGTTTACACAGAGAACCGCTGCCATTAGTGTGTAATCAAAACACAGTATTATCACGTGCATTTGGCTTTTTTGAACATTTGCAATCAAACACACAAATTTGAAAGAGCTTTTACATGTTAGAACTCAGTATCACTACTGCATGAATTATTTTATTTGTTGGTTGAGATTTTTTATGTGGAAACTATAAAAGACCTTGAGGACTACAGGTCATAGAATTCATGTTAAACAGAAAGCTGCCCAACATTACTGTCAAAATACCTTTAAAAAGGCAGTTCATAGACAGAATAATGCATTTTACATTCAGATATTTCCTCTCTCCAAAGCAAAGGAATCTCAGAAGAAAAAGAAAAAAAATCAGTAGTGAAGGCCACATTTTGCATTTGATGAGCTGAAATGCAAAAAAAACCAAAACCAAACAAAACAATTAAAGCATCTTGTAAGAAAAAAAAAAACCAAAACAAAATGAACAAAAAACCAGAACAAACACAGAACTTCTGGAAAGTGATGATTTCGTTGATGGGGTGGTCAGCATGGAAACTGTTGGGAATGCTACAGCAGAACTGACCACAAATACAAGGGAATATGAACAGGAACATAGTACAGGCATCAACTAGAAAACTGTAACTTGCCAACTTGTAAACAAGAAAAAGCATTTCACAGATTAAAAGTTCTAGGGAAGTAAACTTCTTTAAATTATTTTGTCAGTTCAACCCTGATTTAAAAAAGTATGGCTAGCAAAAATACGTAAGCCTCAGAATATTTATAAGTCTTGATCAGAGCAGCCATGAGCCTTTGATAAACGGCTGGAAACAAACACCCTTCTACTAAGGATGAAAGAAAAATATTCCATTCTCTTCTTTCTCTTATTCCTCAATCCACACATTTATATGCAGAATTCCCATGCTTCAAGAAAGTCTTGATGCTGCTATAGATTGAGACGTGGGGACACCGGTGGAGGAAAACAGACAAACTCTCTTAAAATACTGCGGGCCACATCAACATTATTCTGGGCAATTTCAAGTGCCCTCTTGACTTCTTCAAAGGAATAGCCCTCTCCCATAAGTTTTGCAATTTTTGCATCCACATTTTCTGTGGAACTGTCAGAGCTGTATGCTTTCCTGTGGTGTGTTTCTGGTGCAGTCCTCCGGGGAAGTGGTTTTGGGGGCCTGGCTGGTGCTTGTGAACCATCTGCTTTAAATAAAGGAGATAGAAATCATTATAAATTGGCTTAAAAACGTGTTATAGGTAGGTCAAACCTCATGAAGCAGTTTAAAAAGTATAATTCTAAAGAAACATGAAGAGATATTCTAATTCACTGATATACCTCATTTAAAATTCGGACAGAAGCTGAATTCCTTGAGAATATCCAAAATGGAAATAACACAGTGAAATACTATTTTAATAATATGATAATATATTAATAACATAGACATAATAGATAACATGCAAGTTACAATATAAATTATCCAAAGTTGGAAGAAAGTATTAAACAGCAAAGATGGTGAAAACAGCCAGTCACAATTCTAAAGGCTCTTCACTCTCAACCCACAGTTTGAGAACTGTTCCTTAGTCTGTTTAAAAAGAAAACACCAAAGAACAAAACCACAGATTTGATAACAATTTTACTCAGGACCTTAAATTGTGCAGAAGAGGAATCCAACCCAATATGCCTTGAGTAAGAAAAATCCTTCACTTATTGATACATCTTGCAGATTCTATTTAGTCAATTGCACTTCATTTCATTCATAGCAGCTATGCTTAAGTACAGAAATATCTGGTTTCTAGAAAAACCCTTTAGCCCAATTATTTTAAGTGGTGAGAACAGAAGATGATACTTCCCCTCCAGTCCCCCCTTGGAAGTATCTCTCCTTTTCTTCTCTTCCACAGAAAGGTTACCTTCACAGTTAATGCTGGTGCTGAAAATCACAACGTGCTGATGAAAAAAGCTAACATTCAAAGTTGCTAATCTTCTCAGAGTCAAGAGTTTTGTGCTCAAGTAAACTGGGTACTTTACTGAGACCTCTTTATCCTCACTGATTCCACAATAAGAAGCTTAAATACAAGCAAGCATAGAGCAGAAAACACTTTCAAGAGCAAAGTATTTAAAAAAAAAAAAAAAAGTCTTTAATCCTTCAAAAAGTGTTCTAAAAAGTTCCATCAACAGTGAATTTGAGAGCTAAATTAGTGGTATTTCTGCTGCGATACTTCTGTTTGCTTACACTGACAGCAATGGCATTTTGCAGCATTAAATACTTCAGAGACAGTTTTTCAGCGATGAAAGAATGTTTTATTTTTTACATTGCTGTTACAACACGCTACCTTATTATAACACTGGATAGAAAGAACTGTAAGTCACCTGAGTGCATTAAACATGTCAGATGAATGTAAACAGTTCACATTAGTGCATGTCTAACCAAGGTATATTTTTCTCTCAACTTAAGTTTCCATGCATTCAGATGAGAGTGTTACTATTAATTTTAATTCCACTTCTTAATTCAGAGAAGATAAGCAAATAGTTTTAATAAGATGGTGATATACATATAACTAATGGGTGAGAATAACTTGATCAAAAATTTATGGTAAGGGGCTAAGATTATTCTTTTCTCATTTCATTGCCTATTTTCCTTGCACGTTGTTATGACACAACCTACAGATAGTAAGGGCTATTTCAGACTTTTTATGATTTTTTTTCTCTCTGAAGATGAAAATAATTATGTAAACACGAAATATTCTAGTAAATACACTTTAAGCAGATCTAAACCCACTATGAAGGTGTGCAAGATCCATGAAACAGAGTGGTTTGCGAAAAACTATAGCTCAGGAAATGTGGTTAACCACTAAAAACCAAATCAGAAAAGTTCAATGTTTTCATTTCACTTATTTTAGAAAAATTGAGACTGTAACAGAAAAATATTATTTATATTTAAAATAATGGTACATCATGTTACAAACCAATTGGTTTTCCTTCACAAACATTTCTAACTATTTTAATAGTCACGTTTCATTATGGACTTCATTTTTACAAAGGATAAAAAAAAATAATTAGCAAATTTTAAATTTTCCCTAGCTTGAAGTACAGAAGAAATTCCTTTTGCATAGATCGGATGCTTCCGTGTATGTGTCACACAAAACATTTTTTTTTCTCTACTCAGTCAAATAACGGCTTAAAGTGGAAGTTATTTCTTGTATAAAACTATCACTTTGCTTAATAAAGTTTGTTTGTAAGCTTCAGCAATTACATCATTTAGAAAGGTCATGTTTAATTCTGTCAGCAGATTTGCAGCATAAGCATTTTATTCTCACTACAGTGACAATTCCCTATAGCACAGATAGATACTTTTGTATCTTCAGCCCTCTCTCACTAACTCAATTCCCATTATTATTTTTTTAAGCGCTGACATCTCTTTCAATATCTACACATCCATTTAAAGTTTTAGCTGAAGCTGGATATCACATTGGATCCTGAGCTTAAACATACTAAGCCTAAGCTGCATGTCCATCTGGACATTGAGATAGAGGTATTTAAGCAGGACTTTCTTTCCCAACCTCCCATTCTCTCTGATGTTTTCAGCTACTATGGATGCCCAACTAAAAAGTCAAATAGATTTTCTAATAGTGTAATTTAATTAATGGTTTCTACAGCAAGGAGCTTCCTCTATCATTCTCATTTCTGTAATTCAGCACCAGATTTAACCCTTAGGTAACAAGCTAGTATAAAGGCAGACAGAAGCTCATTTAATAAAAGTTTAAAAAGCACAGAAAAAGTTCTAGGGTTAAAGCTCCATGGCACAGTGGGAAGAGGATATCTGTAACAATGCCAACTGCCTATTCCTCTCTGCTGTGAAACTGCCCTCTTCTCTTCCCTTGCTGCTTTCTCCATACGTTCCACAGTTTTTCACTCACAGGCTGGGAAGCACCAGAAAACCAGGTGACAGAGGCTTGTTGCACAAGGCCCTCTGTGGAGAAGTGGCAAGCAGCCATGTCTAATCTAACTGGGGTACAGGAACAAGGCATACCCAGGGAACATCTATACTAAGGAACTAGGAGAGCCAGGAGAAAGTGAGAAAGAAGTAACTGCATATATTGGTCCATTAAGCTGTCAGGTACGATCTTCCTATTTTGCATTACTTTGGCACATGATTCCCCCCAGGGCTGATTGAAATCCACCCTGAAATAGTGTGGGACACCCTACTCCTAATATTTCTGTGTAAAGGAATTTAAATTTCCATGCAAGTGCTTTAATAAGGCCAGGTGAATGAAAACACAGCAGACAAATATACTTAACTAGACATTTGAATCCATTTCTTACAGAATAGCTAAATTCAGAATACAGCAGACATCCATATTAAGGCCTAATTTTCTTCTACCTTTCCTATGTAATGTTGGCTGTGCCTAGATAAAACATGCTACCTATTAACAATATCTCCTTCTCTTGCTTTTCTTGTAATAATTTTAGAAAGTTGAATTTTGAAAAAACATGCCTTTGGGATGGTTAGGTGCATAGCTGAGAACTACTTCTTAAATATTCAATACTGAATATGCTGCTGAATTAGAATAAATTTCTCATTACATGTTCATGATTCAGTTAAACATCACGACGGCAATCTTAAAAATAGTCAAACCAAAGCACTGAAGTTAAAGGACTCCCTATGCTACTCCAGGGAGCCAGTGGCTAAATTATAATTAGAATTTAGAGTGAACTAGATTTCTTTTCCAGAGTCACAATACAAAAGGACTGAAATGAATAATTTGCAAAGTGAACTGATTAGTTCAGAATAAATGCAAACCCAAAAGTTCTGAATTAGTTACACTCTCTACATTTTGTTTTTAAATCATAGATGAAGGTGAATCAGTTCATCCTGAAGCTCATTAGTTCTGTTCTATGGAATTAATGCTATTGTAAAAACAACTTTCCAATTAAGAGTATGACATGATCGATCACATAGATTTCATTTAATTGAAATTAAATTGAATATCTGGCTGTGCATCATACTGATTTAGAATGGTATTTATTCCAAAGTTTGGCACATGTGGGTGTTTTAGAAGATGGCTGTGGGAAACCTACATATAGCGAAGTATTTATTAAGTGACATCAGAAAGCTGCAAGATCTTCAGCAGCAAGCATCTGCAATAATTTAGGAACATTAAAAATTGTTCTACTATAGAATTGCAGGAAAACTCCATAGCTCTAAAAGTTAGTTATAGCATTGCCATAATTTCTATCATAAAAAAAAAAAGTGCCCTGAATAAATCAGGTTAACATCGTAAGACAAATAAAATCCTCACAGTATCACATATAAAACATGCATTATAAATCTTTTTATCTCTCCCTTTCTCAAAAAACTAAGGAATACTATGACTCACATAAGCATTTACTTTGGCAGCTAGTGAAATTGATGCCATGACATCTACACCTACAGACAACAGGTAGCCACTTCTGCCTTTATTGCAGAACTTTAATCCCTTTTATAAGTTGATGATTTCATATTTTTGTAAAGCAGTATTACCACTGTCATTTGTTGCCCAGAATGACAAAAGCCTCATTGGACTTTATGGATGAAAGTTCTTTGCTTCATAAAGTTGTAATTTTCTACAAGAATAGTTCTACCTTACCTGAAGAAGGAGGAAGTTGATCATAGTCTTGAGATGTCCTATTTGTTTTGACATTTTCTCCAGTTACTCTACGAGCAGGTGGCAAAGGAACATGACCAGTTATCGGATCAAAATGGGGATCTGTAATAACAGAACATAAAAGGTGTCTTAAAATAATCAGAATTAGTATTCAAGGTAGAGGGAGGGCTGATGCATAGAAGCTGCATTTAAAGCTGGCTACACTCAGTATGAATCTAAACAGATGTCCCATCACTGCATGTGCATACGCACACAGACATCCAAATTCAGCACTTCCATAGTAGACATGTAACTATGTCTTGAAGTGACAAAAACAAGAGCACAGCTTTTATGAGTCTGGGGCTGGGGTTATAGGGCCTTGAGAAAAGAAGGCTGAGGAGACACCTTATTGCTCTGTACAACTATCTGAAGGGAAGCTGTAGCGAGGTGGGAGTTGGTCTGTTCTCCCTAGTGACAAGGGATGGAACAAGAAGAAATGGCCTGAAGTTGAACCAGGGGAGTTTCAGGCTGGATATTAGGAATAATTTATTTACTGAAACGGTTGTCAGGCACTAGAGTACCCTGCCCAGGGAGGTGGTGGAGTCACCATCCCTAGAAGTGTTTAAGAGCAAGCAGCTAACTCTGTTTTTTTAATCATCCTGGACCTGACTTCTGCTCTGGGCTCATAAGAGTGTTTGCATACAAGTGCAACTTTTTGCTGTTGTTGATGATGAGATTACTATTGTAATTTGACAGGCTCTGATGTATAGCTGAGAAATCACCCCTAAGACTTGTACAGAAACCAATCATCAAAAACTCATCATAAATCATCTACAACAGTTTATTTGACAAGACGCAGAGTGAATAATACGGCTTTAGAAATACCATATGAATTAAAAAAAGACCAATCCACACAACGATGCATGCCTAAGGGCATGTATATGCTTCTAATATTAATGAAAACAGCTGCTTTTAAGATTGTATTTGCTGCAAATATGAAGAACAATACGTGGTCACAGATGCATTTTCCAGATTATTAATTAAAAGCTATTTAACACTACCAGTATTTCTTAGATTATTTGGAAATAACACTTAATTTAAAACTCTGCATGTTTCTGGGAACTACACACAGACAGATGAAGTTTGTATGTGCCTCTTTGTTCAGGCTTCTATTTTAAATCTCCATTCCCATTAGAACTGAATGGTGCAGTGTGTGTTTCTGCAAAAGATGATACAATCAAAGGACCCGTTCAGACTGGACTGAAGATTAAATTATTTTTACTTTGAAGTATCGAAGACAGATTAATTCCTGGCCCTGTATTTATGAAGATCAACCTTTACATCCTGTAACATGCTAATTCTTTTTACCCGGATGCATTCAGGGGCTTACATGAGAAAGTAACACACTGAGCTAAATTTGCATTAGGAAATATGCACGGTTTTGGCAAATTACTCAATGTCAGGCCTTGACTGGTGGCAAAAAAACACCTAACAAAACATTACATAAAAGGCCATTTCAGTTCAACCTAAACTAGCTCACTTTTATCCTGAAACTAGTATCATTCACAAAGGTCAGCCAAACACATGACAACCTGTCAGGCTATTACAGAGTTGCAGGCAACTGCTTATCATCTACGTTCTGGCCTTCATGTGGAACTATTGCCAAAACACTCCAGTGTTTCTCCCTACAGTCTCTAAAAAAAAAAAAAAAAAACCAGAGAGGAGAAAGACATCTAACCACACCACAAGGTAGATAATCACTGAAAGTATTCAAGTATTCCCAGGATAGGTGAACTTAAGACACCAACATTCTTTTGAAGCTTCCACAAAAAAAAGACAACACGCTTTTAAAATGTATATATACAAGATGTCTTTTAGACACTATAAAAGACACCTTTTATAGGCAAAATACCAGTCTGAAGAAGTATCACAGTACTTCATGGGGAGACACAGGTGAAAACTTGACTTATCAAAAAGGTTAGGAACCAGAGGCATCTGCAACTGCATTCACAATTAAAATAGTTTTGCAGCAACACTTTACAACAGTGCTAACAAAGCAGGATGTTCTTTTCCCTTATTTTCTATTCTTCCTCAAGTTCCAACTTGAAAATGAATTAAATTTTGCTACAGAAAAAGCAGAGTTAACAAAGGGATACAGACTAGTATCACAGATTACAACAGAAAAATTGGCACTTCACAAGAAACAGCTCTTACTAGAAAAGTACCATTTACCAAAATGGGTAGCCTGGTATAGAAATACTGACCTTATTTCATTACTTTGTGATAATGAAAGTTTTAAGTCTTTTTATATTCTGAGTTGTTTCATTTCAACCTTTCAAAAAACCCTATCTTTTAGTATTTGGTATGACGAAGTATAGACAAAACAGACTTTTGAAGCCTGATGACAACTTTACTTCAGAAGCTCATGTGTTTTATGATAAAGGAGAATGAAATAAAATACATTATTTCTTTTGTATTCCTACCAGAATGAAGGAACAATTCATGTCCTGAAGGAGGTCGGCTTCCTGAGCCAGCAGGTTTTGTATGCTCAATCATGCTGTGCCGAGCAGGTGGTGGTGGTGGTGGTAGTGAAGGGGGCGAGTTATCTTCACCTGCATTTTAGAAAAGAATTATTACATGAACAAAATTTAATTAAGAACTGTAGACTAAAGAGTGATGCTTAAAATTTATATTTTTCTCTGATTGCTGAGGCCTTTACTCCTAAGGTTCATCTAGCAGTTCAGCAATTCCAGTAACGAAAATGTAAACCCGACTCTTACTATGGACAATCCTCTTCTAAAACATGCTCTGAATGACCTTCTGCAATGTTCAGTTTCTTTTCTGGGATGGGAGGAGAGATTTCTTTTAGTGGCCGAGTTGAAAAGAGTATGTTATAATGAAAGCTTCACTGGCTATCATTGTAGAATAACAACTACAGTGGCTAAGCAAATATATTTATATATAAATGCCAATGCTGACTACATTGAATCTGCTACATTTATACTGTGTATTATCTTTATCTGCTGTTCTAAAGCTCCAACACCAGATATAAGCTTCATTTTCTACAGCTTGGCAAAAGAATGTACCACTTACACAAAGGTTGATGCAGATGGTACTAGAGCTACCAAGCAGTGAGATTCTCCTATGTTCTCTGCCTTCAATTCTTTGTACTCTCTCAGATTACACAGAGAGCATAGTGCAGGAACATGGCAAACATTCAAAAGGCTTTATGGACCCAGAAAAATGGATGATGACACATACACACAGACACTATCATGCAGCTGAGCTTGTCAATGAAGGTGTGGGTGGTGGCCCAGTACAGGGGCCAAACCATTATATATGCAGAGGTCACTGAATTTTGTGTAGGAGAACAGAACAGAAATCAGGGTTGGAAAAGAAAGCTTTTGGTGACTGGAGACTCTAGTGAGTTTTGAACTGCCTTTTGATTAACGGAAAAAAAACCCCCAGAAATAAATTCATTAATTTGGTTTATTTTTCATTGACTTAAATACCACCTCTCTGCTATTTTTCTTTATACTTGATAATAGAAATGGAATTATTTAAGCTGCAGTAGCAAAACCCCTCCACTCTAGCATTAAATTGCAATGCTCAAACTTCATATTAAGGGACAAAAAAATATAATTTATTTTAGGGAAAATGGTTTTGCTTTTCTTTATAGCTTGAATACAGATTCAGTATACCTTCTTGTCTGTCTTGCATGAGGGCTTACAGACAGATATAAAGTACAGATCATTGACATAAATATTAACTTACAGCTGTAATATTTAGCCCACAGCCTGTTTGGTACTCCTAATATACTCAACACTGGTTGCTTTGCAATAAACATGTCATTTGTTTCACCTAAGCAATGTTAACCATTAAATGTAATCAGCAAAAAGTCTGCAACCTAAAGGGGGCACCAGAAGATCATAATCGGAGGGTGTCCTGTTGAGCAAAGAGCTGTGTTTTGGGTTGTCTCTGGTAGGAGGTCGTGCAGGTGGCAAAGGTACCGGAACAGTAGGTGCATCACAGACATCTCCTGAATGACACAATCACAAGAAGTGAATGTTTTCCTGCTGTACCCCTAGAACAGCACTTGCTAAATCTTGCTAAATAGTAAAAAATGAAAAACATACCTAACTCTGGATGTTTTGATTTCTTCATCTCAGCAGTAGTACTGTGTGTTCCATTTGTTACTCCAGCACATTGACCATTTTCACACACCCTGAAGACAGACATTAAACAGGAAGCAATCAACCAGGTATCCAAATGTTAATTCCCAAAATGACCAAGTACCAGAACTGGCAGTTCACTACATGGAAATGAATGAAATAAAATAAACTGCATCAATTTTAATATTTATAGGTTTTATATTGAGAACAGATACTGGTTAACCATCAATAAAACTGCCTTGAAGGATTATACAGCTTTCTTGGTGGAATACTGACATGGCTTTAACCTAAGACTGTAGTACAAGAAAGAGGAAGAACTAACATGAAACACAGTCCTCACTTCAGAACTCAGGTCATTAAGTTTATTCACACAGTTAAGTCAGACTCAATCCTATTTCTCCTTACCAGCTGTTGAATTTTCCCTAATAGAAAAATGATAAAGGGAAATGTGGATTTTAGTAACCATCCACACTGAAGTACACAAAAAAGTCACTAAACAGAATGAAAGAAACACCACCACCACCTCACCCCCCCTTCCCCACCCCCTCAACAAAAGAAACAACCAACCAACAAAAAACCACAACCCATACAGAACACACCACACCACTATCAATAACAGATTTCAACTAAACTCTTAGCCAAACATTTAAAAGAAATAAAATTGAACTAGTCAAAGCAGTTTTGCAGGCATTGGTTGATTTCTGAGTCAAAAAGCAGAGTCTTGATGATATTTCTACCACACATAAAAAAATGGAAGCATGTTATGCCCTCAAAAATGAAACAAAAGTATCAAATTAAATATGAAAATCACCTAAACCAAACAGTACAGAGTTGCCTATAATCTTGTTAGGAAAAGTAGTGTAGATTATTTTTGTAAAATAACTCTGTTGAAATACAGCAGAGAAGATATATAATAAAAGCCTTTTCATAATATTAAATATTGTTTAAAATAAATGTAAAAACTGGGAAATTACTCTGACAAGAGTAGTGGTGGATCCTGCATATTCAAAAAGAACCAGATAGTTTCTTTGGAAAATGGCCACCATGCTAAACAATTCCAGTTTAAAAATCACAACCTGGCATGCACCATTATTACTAAATGCTGACAAATCTGCTAGAGGTATATACAGCTAAAATTTCAGGTCTGGTGTTTTTACCAATAGTACAAACATTAATAAATCTATTGGCTTTGCTCATATGGAAAGGAGTGATGAATAAACGTCTGGAATCATTTAAAATACATAAACAGGAAAGAGAAGTGAAATTGTGTTTGCAGTCCCAAGAGTTATAACCAGGAGTAATGAAATAAATATAAAAATTATTACAAAACTTAAAAAAAAACCACCCCACCACAACAAAAACAGCCAAACAAAAAACAACTAAATCCAAAAACTAATGGTAAGAGCTATTTTGTTATGAATTAATTTCCCCAGGGAAGTGGTAGAGGAAGTGCTGCTTCTATCTTTGAAATTAGATTGGTTCAATTTCTCAAATGCAGTGTTTGCAACACTTCCTTTGACTCCTCAGCATATACAGTAGATAACAATATTTTCTACTTTACTTTGAATCTATTCTGCATTCTTAGTAACCTAACGAGCCACAGGCAGCAACATAACTTACATGGCACCACTTGAGAAGTATTCAGGTTATAATGAGCCCAGTGAAGCGATCAGTTTACAAATCATGCTGAAATACCTGTTTACATCAACAGGAAATACCAGAAAGAAGGGCAGCAAATGAGTACTAGCAAGCAAGACTGATGCCCTTTACCTTCTGGAAACAGCTTTATTAGGAAAAGATAGTAAATGCAATCGTGTCATTCTTCTAATAGTAGCCTAATTAATAATATTGACATTCTTTCCCTCCATTTCTTATTGTTGAACTTACTCCACAACTGGGAAGATATGATCAGCTATAGCATACCAGACAATTAACTGATCTACCAGAAAATAAGACTGAATAATTTTTTTGTATTTTTCTCACAATATTCTTAGCATTGTCATATCTACTGGTAAAAGAGCAAAAAGTCTTAGAGACAATAAAAATGTGGGGGTAGGATAGAAGAATTATATAGTTCCTAAATTACAAAACATCCAGAAGAAATTTTGTAGGCTCTGTAGCTTACTGAAAACTCTAAGAACTGAAGAACACAGCATCAAACAGATCCTTTTTGAACACATTATCTCAGCTTTCATATCTAAGCAGTGACATTAGCTAAAAGGAGAGATTTTAAGCATATGAATATACATTTATACACAAATATTCAACAGGATTTTTCTTTTGTAATGCTTAGATGAATGGTTTGTTTTGAGTTAAAATTCTTATCAGAATATATAAAAAGTGTCAGTGGTTTAAAGCACAGAGCAATCTGAAGAGCAAACTGAAGTATGTTCTCTGTAGCAAGTCCTGGATTAACCCAGCATAAATGCAAAACCAAGTACACTCGCTATAAAACAAACTAAAAAATTACAAAAATCTTTGAAGTCAGGTTTCTATCTACAGCTTCTGTTAATAATTCTAAAGGCCTGCTGAAATCCTGTACCAGCCAACTGAAAGAACTCAACTCTCTTTTTCTGTAAAATAAGGATACTAGAAAATGAGAAATTTAATGTTTTCCAGATGTTTCTTTTCTCAAGAATCTAGATACTGCATTTTAGTTCAGGTCAGGTGGGAAGGATTAGGACCTTGGATTGTTTTTTTTTTTTCTTTCCATTTTTTTTGCTTGGCTAGCATTGAGTTTTGTTAATCATTGTGTTGTGTTGGGGTTTTTTTGTTTGTTTTGCTTTTGTTGTCTTATATGGTAGATATGAATTTAAGTACTCAAGATCATAAAGCTCAGACAACTGTGTAATATTCATATCTACACAGGGAAGGTTGGATCAGCATTTCTAATAAACCCAGAACTTTTAACCTGCAAGCAGGGAGTGATCAGACTATAACCTTTTTTCCACCTGTTCTACTTTCTGATTAAAGAAGTCTAAAAATTGTAATTGGCTAATTTTATGATAAGAGACATGTCAAGCTCTACTGATGGTGAGTCACTGATATCAAATTCTGAGAGAGGGGAAAAAATGGTAATATATTATAGCAGAAAATGTATATAAAGAATATATTTTTAATAGCAGAAAAGTCTGAAATTTTTAGATCACTTGATTTCAGTATCATACTTGTGACCTAGATGATCAGAAGAGAATTGCCCCTTCTTTTTCCCAATGACTTACTCTCTTAATTCCAAGCATTCAGATTTTTTTATGAGTTAAAGTCCAAGAAGTTCACCAGGAATGACACGGCCTTCAGTTGCCATGTCCCTTGGCTTCAAGTCTCCTTGTCATAATCCATTAATAGTGCAGAATGGTGAACGTTTAGAGACATTATTTTAGAACATGTTTAAAGCAAGAGATGAAATTCCATTTAAGTTTTAAAAAAGGTTCTCTTCCTGAGAACCATAAAGAAAATATGTTGTGAAATAGGCTTAAAAAGCTAGAAAGACATAGTACATGCAGGACAACAACAACAACAAAAATATATATGTACAGTGCCAATTCACACATTTTTCAGTACTGTTTCGCTTCTTAAAATGAGTTACACAAAATGTTTAAGATTTTTCAAAGCTGACTTTGGGAATTTCAGTCACACAATTCTCCTTAAAATTAAATTTTTTAAGAGTTGCAGTGGTTGAATCTCCTGGTCAGTTTTGAAAATTTCAACCTAAAGGAAAAAAAGATCAACTGCAGTAATGGTATTCAAAGGTGAAAAATACCATGTTCTGACACAAGAGAGATACAATGAAGTGAACTTCACAGGTTTATGACTATGGTGGTATTCAAGTGAAACAGAGGCATAAGTAATCCAAGCTTGAAAAGAGAAGGCATTTTAAAAGGCAGGCAAGCTTAACCACCATTATAGATGTTGAATCCAATAAAATCTTGGAAAAAGAGGTGGTTTTATAAATAAGTTGCCTTCAAGGCTGCTAAATGACCTTACCGAGATTTTATATTATGACCATGAGGTGGTTGTGAGCTCAGTATTACAGGATGTGAAGATGGAACTTTGTATTCATCATCATCATCTGCGTGATCCCTTGACTTGTCAGACAGAGAATTTGCTGAAGGAACGGGGCACCTAAAGAGATGAGAAAAAGATCAGTTCCACTTTAACTGTTACATATTTGACTTCAGTATAATGCAGGCAATACCCTTCTTTAGCCTAAACACCTTTAATACATGTCTGCTACATATAAGGTAACAGAATTACCATGTCAAACTAAAACTTGTAAAGTTACTGGCTTTTTTTTGTCACTAAGAACATATAGAGAAAAAGGCAGCTGACCTTCTAAGAGTTAACTACTTTAAGCAAGAAGAACATAGTAGAGAATTGCAAAGAATTAGAGTACTAAACAGACCCTTACAAGGCTTAACCTGTTTGCACTTACCAAAAAAAATAACCAAAAGTTAAATCAGGGCAAATAATATTTAGCAGGGCTCTGAGGCAGCAGAGATTCAACCTTTCATTGAATGTCCACTGGAAGTCTTGTTCCAGCTAGAACATTGTCAAACCCCCAGAATTTGCTTATACTTTAAATTCTTTTAACTTCAAACAATAATTGCCTTTAAATGCTCTCTCAGACAGTGATTTATATCACTTCTTGAAGCAGCAGAAGCCCATAGAAGAGGAAGGTTTGACAATCTCCATTTACAGGTATTAAGTAGCACCTGATTCACACACTACACTTCTTCACAAAGGAAAAAACTGTCTTTCACTACTTACTGTAGATTATACCCCATGAATTCAGAACATCCAGGTACTCTGAGAACCCCAAACACCAACAAAAAAACAACAAAAACAAAACCCCCCAAACAAACAAACAAACACAAACTAAAAAAAAACCACACAAACAAACAAAACACCAACAAAAAAACCCATACCCCCCCCACACAAAAAAAAAAAAACCCAAAACCACCAAAAACCAAAACAAAACAAAAAAACCACCACCAACAACAAAAAACCCAACAACAACATCCAAAAAAACCCAAACCATACCAAACCAACAAACAAACAAACAAACAAACAAAAACACAAAAAGAAAAACCACACCAAACCCTCCTTCTCTGATGAATAATTGTTCCTGGTTTGGAGCTATTACTAAAGACGTAAGTTCCAAGCTTATATAAATTATATAGTATATAAATTATACATAATATATCTCATATCTATATCTGACATTTCAAATGAAATGATAAATATTATTTAGGTTACCTTTTTGAAAGCAACTGTTGTAGTTGTTGGAAACATTAAACATTATGGAAACATAAAACATTAAAAGAATTTGCTATTTTTTAAGACTTTTTTCTTTTTGTCCTTAGTTTTTCCATCTACATATTGCCACACAATAATATAGATTATCTAGTGGTAACAAAAAGTTAATTTGAAATAAATTTAAAATAGAAATATGAAGAGTTTCAAGAAACAACATACAATGATAAATCTTAGAATTTTAACAGTCATTTTATATGACACCAGTGTTATATGTCTTTATATATATATAGTGTTTATATGACACTTTAGCTGTTAATTAGATAGCAGGAACTTCTTACAACTAAGTTATGTATCTATAGCTTTTACATTTTAAAAATAAAAATTTAAAACATGTCATATATTTTTCAAAAGGTGCAGGTACAAAACCAAACGAGAAATGAAAAGCAATTTATTTCTCAGAAGTCCATGGAGATTGGTTTTAGGAAACAAAGATTTTCTTTTAGCTGGAATACTTCACTTTTCTATTCAGATCATCTCAGTTAATGTAGATATTTCTTTTGACCAAGCTAAAGTCACTTATTCTAGCTTTGGATTGGCTTGAGAAGGATTTTGCTACAATATCCTGTGGACTTCAAATGAACATTGCATGGTGTATGTATACATTGTACTTTGCTTCTAGGCTACATTTGCAAAAATCAAAACATGAGACTTTCATAAAGCAGAATGCTTTGGTTTTTCAATGCTATGCAAAATAAAAATAAGAATCATCCTCTCTTCAGAGTTCAATTTAATATGAATATGAAATACTTGAAATACAAAAGTACTTTGTCTATCAGTTACTGCTTTCTCTGATTGACAGAGTGGAACATCCCAGCATTTGCACTGTATCACAGAAGGAATAGTCAATTCTAGGAGATCAGTCTGTAAGGGCATTGATTACATGAGGTATCCAAACAGTACTCCTATGGTACCCTACCTCAATCAGGCTACATCAAAACATTCAATTACAAAAATGTCTGGATAATGTTCTAAAGTTCACTCCTAAACCGAACAGGGAGAACTTCAACTCAGTAACTTTTTCACCTGAAAAAAATGCTTCTGAATGAAAAAGCCAATGCTCCACTGCACTGTTATTCTATTCTATCACTCAGGAAAAGAAAAACCAGCATATTAATGAAATGCTGAAATTTATTTGTATTTTATGTTACTGCTAATTGAACAACAATGGAATGGGTGCTGAAGATATGGCAAATGTACACATTAATGGAAAAATTCTCGGTATAATGTGTACTGCCTGCCCAATTATTTTAACAGCAGGAATCACAAGGAGTACATTGGAAAGAAGCTGTAGGTTAACAAACACTACAATATGTTCTGATTTCCTTACAAAACACAAAATCACTTCCAAGCTTTCTATTTTAAAAATTTTTTCTTCTGTACAAAATCCTGTGTGATTCAGCATCCAAAGATACTAGGAGAGTAGACAGCATCTGCTCCCACTACCAAATGCCTTTGAGCAGGATCCACCATAATCTATTGTCTCTTGCCGTAAAAATGTAGTATTTTCAATTAACATTAGAACTGCTCCTACTTAATTAATACAATTTACGTTTCCTTTGTAAAACTGCATTAAGTTAATGGAAAACATATTACCAAGTTACATTAGTTCATTCTTTCTTACTTTTTCCCCATTTTTGTTTTAGCACCAGAGGATCAGTGCTATTTTCTAACATTAATTACCACATTTCTTTTATAAAGTTAACTTACTTTATACTAGGGATGACAGAGGCAGCTGGAAGAGGGGGTGAAAGCCGTGGAGGAACATCATATTCTTCATTTATCAGATGACCATTTGAAAAGACCTAAAAATCACAGAAGTGTTACAATAGGTATCTCCTCCCATTTATCATCACAGATCTTCATCTACTAGGTATTACAAAATAGACCTTGAAAAGAGTATGGGTAAAGGCTTTCCTAGGAGTTCACGTTACATAGCTGTTATCCAAAGTGACCCTTTCATACCTGTTCCAGCTCACCCCAACTGACAGCTGTAAAACAACACATTAGCTTAAAATTTCACCAAAAGAGGAAGTTCTGTGTCATGTTTACTAGATGGACTGTAACAGCTAATCTGCTTGGGAGAAAATGAAGATTTCAAGATCACAAACCAATCAAGGTGAGAGAGATGAAGCACAGTGGGAAAACAACAGGTACAGCATGCTAAATATACTAATGTTTTTTAAAACTGTGATAGAGTGACTGTCAGAATCAACCCTCTACCCACAGGATTGTCTTCTTGATTCTTGGCTTTTATCAGTAGCAAAATAATTATCATACAACTGATATATAAATCAGGGATGGAAACTCATTAGTATTTCCCTTGTGAATGTGCATACAGCCTGAAATGGTAATTCAGAATTGTCAGTTGCTTAATTTAACCAAATGGCTTAGATCTATAACCTGAAGATGACAGTTCAAACAGCACTTGATTAAAAAAAATACATACGTAAGTTCTACAGGCTACAGTAGCACACCTACACTAAGTGGTGGTTCTGATTTGAGAAGTATCCATTCCATCACTTTCAATACTGTGCCAGACTACAACTGGAATTGAAGATATAAACCCAGTATCCTTGTATAATCAGATGAAAGCCTATAGCATTTTAAGCAGCATAGTTGTAAGCAAAATTATGGTGTTTTGCCTCAATACTGGTAAAAGGACATTCTGATTATATATAACACCATGGACTTTCTAAGCAACTTTCATCATGTATGTTAACATTCTATACCAATACTAACTGAATTTGAGTAACATACTTTAAAAATAACCAAAACATCCATACAAAATGTATATATATTAAAGAAAAAAAAAAAAAAAAAAAAAAAAAAAAAGATA
>JANIJG010006403.1:0-29795 GCA_024611175.1 Megaceryle torquata | reverse complement strand
GGGGGGGGGGGGGGGGGGGGGGGGGGGAAGGACCTTAAGAGGCAGCTTGCAACCCTTGCCTGGTTATGGTTATGGAGAGACAACACTACTCAGGAGGGACACTACAGTTGAAACGGAGCTCCTGAAACAGCATCTGGGTGTCTATCAGTGGAGACACAAAGGTCTGCCTGAGGCAGGACAGATGCCCTACTCCCTCCCTTCCTGCATGGAGACAAAACCTTATCCCCCGGCTTGAGTCCCCTCCAGCACATTCATGTCATTCTGCTTTTGGTGAAAAATTTTTAAGAAGTAAAGGCAGGATTGCCAACTGCCAACATCTGGCCATTTTCTTCCCATCATGAAGCTGACACAAAATTCTGCTATTTGGAAAAAAACATGTATGTGGCAGTCTCTTTATGTTGCTTTTTGGTTACAGTGCATGGTCTCACTCTTTTCCTGAAACCATGAAGACAAAAAGCTGGAGTGAAACTGAGATGCTCAACTGGCCCCTTGGCCATGGATCTGTGTGGAGGCACAGCACAACTCAGAGATGGCCCAGGCTCACCAAGAGGCACAGGGACCTTCTGAGCTCCAACATGTTGTGACAACCTGCTTTTCTAATAAGCCAATGCAAAACTCCAAATTTATTTAGGCTCAGGTTATGTGGGAGCTCTCTCCAGCCCTGCATCCCTCCACAGTGGTGTGAATGCCTTCCCCATGCTGTCCCAACACCTGGGCAGGAGATTGGGGTGAAATCGCTGGAGGAGGGTGGTGGCTTTGCTCCTCAAAGGCAGAGAAAATGGGTAGTAGCTACGCACAGAACCAGTAAGGCCATAAGGGAGACTACACACCCCAAGGATAGCACTGTGGTGTCCAAGCTCCTGCAGCATGGCTGCATGGCCACTCTGCGACTCCTCCATGCTAAAGAGGGATGAAGATGCTTCACGTCCCCTGATGCTGCTTTGTGTCTCATGCTGGCCAGCCCCACTTGCCTGATTGCTCCCAGAATCTTTGTCCTGCTTGTAAACCAAGGCTTTAAAACCACAGCAGTTAGGCATCTTTCACAGGCTTTTCTGAGACCGATCTTAAGGACTTGGTTTCAAGTTTCATTCCCCCACATCTAGAAAGCTGGAACAAAAAGTTACAATGCTGCTAAAGCTGCACAACTGCAGCTTCGTGGTCCTTAAAAAAAGCTCCAGACACTGGAATTCAACATTAAATAACTCAGACTGACAACACTGTCAACTGCTTCGATAAGGAACCATGCTTTGAAGCCAGGACTTGAATTAGGTTTTGGTGTTTTCCCTTTGGACGGAACTCCTCCTGTTTGGTTTGTCTCTTCCCACATTAAAAAGAAATATTCTCAAACCAGGAAAGCACAGCTTTTGCCTCAGTACTCTTTCAATCATGTCTTGTTTTGGCTTAATGCATCTTTATGCTTTCCAAAGCATCACCCACAGTTGAAGGAACAGAAAAAGAAAAATCCACTCAATTAAAATTGAAATAAATGAAATAAAAATGCATTTTTGAGAGCATATGTCAGACCTGGGAAGTGTTCTCACCCTCTGGCTCTTAGGAGTTTGTTAACCTTAAAGATTATTAACAGCAAAAATAATTTCCTGTTCTTACATAGATTTCATCTACAATTTGTTGAGGGTTGGGTTTTTTGTGCACTGAGAAATTTCCATTATATCTCTCTCCTCTTTTAGAGGACAAGCCGTGGTGCTTATGGAGTGCCCACCATGTATCAGGGTGGAGGGACCCCCTCTCTGGATGCTGCTCTCCATTTAGCACGAGGACTCCCTGGCTGCTCTGGAGCACCTAATTTTTGCTAAACCTGGTAAGGTGTGTATTTAAGGGACTGGTATGCATACATTGCTCTAAAGCTGTCTCCTTCAGCACAGAGCAAATCATACTCAGTGTCAGCCCCGGGTCTGCATCCCTCAGGGCCCTTTGAAAACCTCAGCTTTTATGTCATGCCTCAGATTTGCAGCACTTTACTGTAAGACTTAACAAGCTGAATTTGGTTGTTTTTCTTCCTTTTTTCCCCCCATACTTAGTCTCAGAGCACAGAATCTTCACTGTATTCCAAAAGAGTCTGGTTTGAGCAAAAAATGTGGCAATATGTACGCGCACAACCCCCTTAAGTTGTTCTTATATAAGGTCTCCTAAAAATCATGCCCATTTAGCAAAGGGAGGTAGGGAAAGTTTTGTTATGAGTTGTCCTGGTAAAGATTTCAGTGGGATTTGAGCAGGGGGTGGTGTATAGTAAATGTTGTGGGGGCATGGGTTTGGTGGCATTAGGGTAACCATTGAGAGGTAGAGGAAGAGGAACCTGCACATCTCCAGCTGAAAAGATGAGCATCATCTAGTGAGCAGATTGGGTAGAAAGGGTGTAAACCCTGGGCACTGACATAGGCACTGCAGTAGAGGTGGGAACAGACGGGGAACTCAGGGGTGAGCCTCACACTGAGCTTGTGGCTCAATTTGTAATGCAGTGCAGGAGAAGATTATGAATATAATTCCAGGGAGGATCTGTCTGAAGTGTGATCACAGACAATTTCCTTAATTATGGGAAGTTCATTTAAAGATGGAGATGTGCCAGAGCTAACCTCTGTGTCCAGTTACCACTCTGCTTGTGAAATAACAGCGTCTCTGGGCTTGGATGGTGATGCAAACTGAGCAGCCATCTGTCACGGGCCTACACTGGCCAGACACAGAGACTCAAGAGAGGAGGGAAGAAGTTGTGAGGAGCAGGGTAACACCTTCCCCTCCTTTGGCTTTGAGCATGCAGATACTGAGAAGGAAACACCCACCCGCTTCCCCAGAAAAAAAAAAAAAATCTAAGGGGAGCTGAGCTCTTTTCCTGGCTCTAAACCACCACTGAAATGAGGAAAATGCAAGGCTGCAGCATCTCTCCAGCTCCTTGTGCTGGAGGAAGATGTAGGAGAATTGAGCCAGTCTCCTGTGTGCTGGGAGAGGAGAAGGAGGGCTGGGGCTGAAGGGAGAGGTGGATGGCCTCATTACCAGTGACTTTTTCCAGCTGAAACATCTGACCTCTGACGGAAATACAGTTCAGGATGCTGAGAAAAATGCTCATTAGTAGTTGAAGCAAGGAGCTCAGGTAAGGCACTGATGAAGAAGAACTTTCAATTTTAGACAGCTGAAAATCTTCCCAGAGAAAGCCCAAGAGGCAGTACAGAGGAAGCCAGAAACAGAGACAGGGGCTGCAGATAAAGGTGCGAGATACCACCAGCTCTCAGATATCACAGCTATAGAACTCTCTCCTCTTGCAGATCAATAAAAAAGATGTAGTAAAAAAAAAAAAAAAAAAGAAAAACAAAAAAGAGAGGAAACAAATCACATTCCCTGGTGAATACTTCCTGAAGCATCAGCTCTTGTCTATATTACCCAATACCAGCCCATTCTGAACTTTCTGCCCCTTCCATTCACTTCCAATCAGTAGCTATTGACCCAAGCTTAATTTTCTGTTATTTCATGATATTTTTATTGCAATAGTGTGAGGGGGTGGCATTGCTGCTTCACTGTGCACCAAGGAGCAGCCTGTGAGCAGAGGACTTTAGGGACCATGCTGGTGGAGAGGCCGAGTGCCCTCATTTCACAGACACTGACTGGATTTCGTGTGCAGATAAAAAGTCTGGAAAGGAAAAGAAGCTGACACTGGGCTTCTCCATGACAACCCTTTTGCATTTTTGCTCCCCCAGGCAAGGGCAAACCTTTATTTTCTCTATCCTCCCATGTCAACATCACTCCTAGTAGGAGTATTTAAATCCTTTAAAGATTTTAAAAGCCTTTGCACTTCAACTTTCTATTTGAGACCTATTAAAGTATGTATATATAGAAGTATATGTAGGTGTAGGCACGTACCTTAAGGAACTCCTAAACTAAAAAGCCTGTCAAGATAATGTGCTGAGTAAGAATTTCCCTCTGTCACCTCCAGCCCAGTCCTCCTGATCCTGCGCTCAGCATGGCCATGCACAGCGCCTTGTGCAGGCTGATGTTCCCCAGCCTCAGTCCAGGACTGATGGCACATTTCCACTGTGCACACCTTGCAGCTAGGGCAGGGTCTCCACAAGGTTGCTTCAGAGATGTTAGTGTCCTCTTGATGCTTGAGGGGAAAAATAGCAACTACAAGGGTAAAAGACTTCAGAGAAAAAGGGAGTCCCAGCTCAGGTCCAGGGAGGCCATAAGGGACCTCTGTGTGGCCTGGAACTGCCAATTGCAGCAGAAAGCTACAATGTCCACCACTTCACTGATCCACCAGCTCTGGGACTCCCAACACCTTACTCCCTCCCAGGCATTGTGTGTCCTGCCCTGCCGCAGCTAGTCTAAGGGAAACCCTCACCTCAAAAGTGCTGGCCATACACCATGGGCACAGACACCTTCTGTGACTTCAACAAGGGAAAATCATGGCTGACTAATCTACTGCCCTTTTACAATGGGGTAACTGCATCAGTAGTCAAGGGAAGAGCTACTTGGACTTCTGTGATACAGCTCCCCACAACATTCTTGCCATCAAATTGTCAAGATATGGGTTTGATTGATGGCCTGTTACATGGGTAAAGAATTGGCTGGATGGCCATGTCCAACGAGTTACAGTCGATGGTTGAATGTTCACATGGAACCAGTAACAAGCGGTGTCCCTCAAAGGTCTGTACTGGGACCGATGCTATTTAATGCCTTCATCAACAGCATGGACAGTGGGATCAAGTGCACCCTCAATGAGTTTGCAAATGACACCAAGCTGAGTGGAGCAGCTGATACACCGGAGGGACGGGATGCCATCCAGAGGGACCTTGACAGGCTTGAGATGTGGGCCCATGTGAACCTTATGAAGTTCAATAAGGCCAAGTGCAAGGTCCTGCACCTGGGTCGGGGTGATCCTCGGTACCAGTACAGGCTGGGGGATGAAGGGATTGAGAGCAGCCCTGCAGAGAAGGACTTGAGCATACTGATGGATGAAAACTGGACATGAACGGGCAATGTGTGCTCACAGCTCAGAAAGCCAACTGTATCCTGGGCTGTATCAAAAGTAGTGTGGCCAGCAGGTTAGGGAGGTGTTTCTCCCCATAGAATCATAGAATGGTAGGGGTTGGAAGTGACCTCTGGAGATCACTGAGTCCACCCCCACTGCCAGCACAGGAACACCTAGGGCAGGCAACACAGGAACAGATCCAGGTGGGTCTTGAGAGTCTCTAGAGAAGGTGACTCCACAGCCTCTCTGGGCAGCCTGTTCCAGGCTCTGTCATTCTCATAGTGAAGAAGTTTTTTCCTCATGTTGAGGTGGAACTTCCTGTGTTTCAGCTTGCTACCATTACCACTACCATCTGCTCTGCTCTGGTGAGACCCCACATGGAGTACTGTATTCAGCTCTGGGGTCTGCAGTACAAAAAGACACAGACTTGTTGGAACAGGTCCAGAGGAGGACCATAAAAATGATCAGAGTGCACACCTAATAAGAGCAAGGTCTGTGGCACAAGGACCTGGAGAGGCTCTCCTGTGCCAGAGAGCCATCCCTGCAGCACTGGGGAGCCTGAGCCATGCTACACACCCCAGGCTGCTCTGGCCCCTACAGGTTCAGAAAATGGCTCCTGCTTTTAGCTTTAATAGGAAGATTTTGCTAATTTTATGAACTGTCAAGACTGACGTTTCTCTGACCATTTGTCAGAAGCGCCACAGCAAAAATAGTATTGTTAAAAATGGATCATACATGTGACTTGAAGCTTAAAGCCATTATGTAGGCTGCCTCTAAAATTCACACCTTAAAAATTGTGAGATGAGTTTATGAAGGAGCTCCATTTCAGGTTCCCATTTTCATCTCTTCAGACAGCCAGCACTGAATGATTACAAGCACTTTTCTGACAGGCTCTTTGTTTAGTTCTTCTCTCACTCATCCCTATGTCAGGGTTTAGGGTTAGGTCAGCCTGTCAGACCTATAACAGACACTCTCTGATAACCCCCCTTCTTCCCCAAAGGGGAAGAGGAAGGGAATAAGGGAAACCTATGGGTTGGAAAAAAAAAATTAAACCAGCTTTAATTAAAATAGTAATAATAAAATGGAACACATACAAATATGTACAAAACCAATATGGAACCCAACCCCCTCCCCCCCTTCATCAAATGGTAATTACATCACCATCACCACTGATGCTGTAGAGCAGACAACTGGGAGAGTCCCAGACTGGGCCTAACAGCAGATGGGAGCTGTGTTCAGGAGCTGGATTCTGGTACTGGATTCAGGAACACACCAATTGGGATTGAAGGCAGAACAGACAGAGTCCTCTTCAGATACTGGCCATTGAACAAGAGAGATTAACCCTCCTGATCCCTCAGTTTTGTACTGAATATGACATACATGGGATGGAAAACCTTGTTGGTCAGTTTAGGGTCACCTGTCCTGTCCACCTCTCCCTGTAGGTGCAGCCTTTTACTTTCTGCACCCCCCAGTGTGGTACTCAAGATCCAGCAGTGACCTTGGTCTGTATACCAATGTTTGGTAGTATTTATAAACAAGAATTACCACTACTAGAAGCAAAAATACGTCATTAAATGCAGAAAGTGCAGTTAGAAGAGACTGAGCTGAAAAATAAAACCACTGAACAGAAGTAGTTCTGTTCTAACTCAAACCAGGACACCTTAAAAATCACCAAGTGAATTTTCCAATATCCCATTAGTCACCTAAGAGCACAATTCACACTGAAATACATTATTTTCAGTTTAAGGAAGATCTATGGCACACCGTAATTAACATTTGATTAAATTTGATTAAATTATTTTCAAATAAGTGTTTCATCCCCCTAATAATATTTATTAGCAATCTTTAAGCATCACCCAGAAGTTGCTTTCTATCAGCTGGGCATGCTCAGCATACTCAGGGTCGGGTCACACACACACACAAAATGAATAGCAGTGGGCTATAGTCTATTCACTCATGACTTTCCAAAGGCTCTGCATGCACACCCAGCAGAAATCAGAGGGTTTTATTCCCCAAGATGTGCTCACCTGTACATGTCATACTTTCAGGTCCTGTCCATCAGTTCCCTTGGTGAGCAAGCAGGGAACACCAGTCAGCCTGCATCAGTGCCCATCTCCTGCTTTGGGCTGTACTCACCTCAGAAGCTCCCTCAGCACCTACATTTGACTATTCTTATGCTTGACTGTTTCTAAATTATTAATGTGCCTAGTGCCCAGTGCTGTGGCTTTGTCTGGAGCCTTCTCCTTTGATCTCCATTGCCTTTGAAACTCTGCCTAGATGCGCAGGCAAGCCACGCTGCTTTTCCTGCAAATTGCTACCCTGTGGGGTATTTCTTTTGCTGAAACCAGAGCAAAATGTCCTACAAACCCTCTGAAAACTCAAGCCACAAAGTGATGTGTCATTGTAATGTTTGAGGGGTTTTTAATAGCCTGGCTACCTGCCTGTGTCTCACAAGGTGTGGACCATCTCCTGAAGTCACCAGCAGCAGGTGAGAGCATCAGCACATCTTCAGAGGCCCACAGCATCTCACAAGATTAGATACAGCAGTTAACTGCCATAGGTTTATACACTTCAAGTGCCATGCAGGAAAGCTTGAACATCAGTGCTGCAGACATCTCAGTGTACTGCAAAAATGACCACACTGTGCCAGATCAGCAGCTGGGCTGCACAGAAAGCTGTCTGGGAAGCAATGTTTCCTACCAGAGTTATGTCAGAAAAATGATGTGCTAGAGCAATCTTACTCATGGTGTGTACTTGAACCCTCCAACCCAAAGCCACTTCAAGATATTATGAGGCTGGACACTGAAGGCAGGCTTTGGCTTGCAGGAGAGGGATCATTGCTCCCCTACCTCGACCTTAAATTCTGGAATGGGTCAAAGAACTAAACATAGGCATAGGAAAGCGTCAGCTATGACTCTTAGCACATGAAATGGACTGGCTGATTACCTGTGGATGAGCAATATAATTTGAGCTCAATTATACACTCTGGAAGTCTGGCTTTTGGGGAGGTAATTACCCAAACTTCTTCCACCTGATGGGGCTCAGCACGCTGGGCATATATGATGCTGGGGCAAGCTCTGGTGCCCACAAGCATCCCTCCAGCTGGCAGATGTCAGGTCAGCTGGAACAGCAGGCTGCTGCTTTTATTAGTCCTGACCACTGCTCAGGTAGGAAGACAGCCCTGGCTGCAACCTGTGAGGAGGAGCCATGGCACTTTTCAAACACTGATGAATAGGGGCTATCTTAAGAATGCATTTAAATTGGAAAAAAAAAAAAAAAAAAAAAAAAAAAAAGAAGCTATTTTTCAGCCATGGACTGAATTTCAAGGATGATGCTGTTTGATTTGAGGGTAAGCCAGGAGAAGGCCAGGGAACCAATGCCCCTTGACATTAACATGAGCTGGCTGAGCCCTCGAGCTATTGCAATTATATTTACTGGAGACTTTATCTTTCATGTCCGTTTTATATTTAGGCCTGGCTGTGCAGGGCTTTCCCATGCTGCTGGGCATGTACTCATTTCCTCTGACAGTCATGGCAGCACTCACATGAGGGAGGACTCGCTAAGGTGAGCAGAGGGTGGCTTCTGGGCTTGTGTGAGAAAAAAAGCAAAATTTTTGGAAAGGCAAAGGGTTTCCTCATCTTGGATGTTTCAGCTGCAGCTCACATGGCAACAACCACCAGGTTTGGTCAGGGCTTCATTTTGGGAGGACCAGAGCAGGAGATAATTCCAGCTGTGTCAGGAAGCCCCATTTCCTTAAACTCGTAACACTTCAACACTTTAAGTACTTCTGTTATGCTCTTTGGTGAAATGCTTTAACAGTTGTTTCTCTGTTATATAATTATTTGTGCCCTGATATTGCTCTTTCAAAGCAAAAGGAGCTTGCATGTTATAAATACAACCGCAGCACGAGTAATAGCAGCGTGATTGCTTAAAAATCAGTAGCACTGGGGCATGTACCAGGAGCCAAGCAGTTGGTATTTCTGAAGGTGAATGACACCTTATATTGCTTTTATCTGGGATCTGCAGGAGCAAATCAAATTTATATACTTCAAGATCATATCATAGCATGCTGTAATGTGCAAACGGTATTTGTCATGAAATGTCTGGCAGAGCTTTGTGCACACAAAGATGGATTATTAATTAGGAAAGAATATTTCTGCTGTTATAAAGATCATATATTTTTGAGGGTGGAGAGATGGTACATAGCAGAACTAGGGTCTGGTCTCACTTCCACCTTGTGTCACCAGCAGCAGTATAAGGTCCTAGCTGAGCAGAAGCTTTCTCCAGCTTCTGTCCATCAACCATTCTAGAGCAGGTCTGTACCCTGAGCATTATCCTCATCTGTCAGCACATACATGTCTACTTTCAGCATCAACATCTGAAACCACCACTTGATAGCCAAGATTTCCCAGTCCAGCTCCTCAGAAAAGCAGGTCTGACGGTGCAGTGTCCTTTACTTAATGAAAAAAAGACAGAAAGGGCAGGAAAAAGACAATTATCTGTCAGATTTACATGTCCTAGATTTCTATAGCAACATATGCAGTTCATCAATGACACCAGTACATCCAGGCACAGCATCCACCTGAAACCTGAAGCCTGAAAATAGTGCTGGAAGTCTGTCTGGCCACCCTCAGAGAGAGGCATGGGAATTAGAGGGCCACCATGGGATCCCCCCTGGGACATTCTGATGTCTTTACTAGAGGGCAGTCAGGCATGAGTCACGATGTGCAGCACATGACAGCAGAGCAGCCACATCCCCCTGTTAGGAGAATGAGCACATGTTGTCAGAAGCCTTTCAAGTGACTTAGTGAGCAGTGCTGAGGAGCATGCACCAGCTTTGGGGTGATGTGAGGGATTCAGCAAGGAAGGGTGATATGAGATGCAGGCTTTGCCACACTCATGCTTTCATGTAACCAAGCAGGTACCAAAATGTGCCTGATAATCCCTGCCTCCCTCTCTGTAGCTTTGGTCCAAGCTGTGATGCCAGAGGAGGGTGCATGGGAGATCAGCCAGCAGCAAGAAGCCACTTCAATGGGCCTGGGTTTGCTGCAGCTTGAGGAAGAAGCAAAGGACAGAAAGGGTGTGTGTTTGTGAACTGACTGGACATCCACCAACTGCTTGTAAAGCCTGTGCCCCCCTAGCCACCACAAGCCACAGCTACTCCAGTCCAGCCAGGTTTCTATCAGTATCAGAATGGTGAAATTGATGGCAGTGGTGCACTCTGAAGCAAGAGGAGGGAGTGCTTCAAAGGTGCTCTGCACAAAGGGGCTTTTAGTTCCCAAAATGAAGGAGCCCTCCAAGAGACTACTGTTCCCAGCAGCACCATGTCTCCCTGGGAAGGCATTTTCCCCTATGTCTTCCCCCAGCTGTCCCTCTCAGGATGCTGGGGGTCCCAGGATAGACTCTGCTGTGTGCCATGAACTTGTCTATGTGGTAGTCCTTACCACTGCTGGCTGGCCACAGTGTCACACATGGATCAAAAGCCTAGCTGCTAAAACATGTTTGGGGCACAGATTAAAACTAAGAGACAGCATGAGGAAGAGAGTTGTTTTTGGTTTTTTTTTTCAGGGAGGAGTTGCTAGGAAGACCAATGCAGCCCAAGACTTAGTGCCACAAGCACTGGTAAGCAGTGATGGGAATGCAAAAGCCCACAAGTCGGGTGGAGATTTCCTGCATGTGCTGAGAAGTTTGAGGATTTGGAGAGCCTGGAGAAAGGGAGGCTGATGCTGCTTTCTGTGTGTTGGCAATGCTTTGAGGGGCAGGAGGGGAAGGGAAGGCATGTGAGCTTCACCACCTCCTAGGCTGGGTCCTGTGGTGCTGTGGTGGGCAGCAGCTTGGACTTTGGAGCAAAAGTATGCTGGTATAATACTGCCTGTCCTGATGGCTGAACTAGATTTTTCTACTTAAGGCTTAGGAGGACATCCTTGACTTGAATGAGAACTGTTCCTGCGTGGCATGTCCTAGGTGTTCCTGTGCTGGCAGGGGGGGTGGACTTGATGATCTCCAGGGGGCATTATCCCTCCAAACTCTGTGACTGACACATCATTGCTTGTTTAGAGCTCTGCTAAGTAGGGAGTGAGAGCTGGCCACCCGTGGGGCCACATCAGCAAGAACATATCCAGCATGATGAGGGAAATGACAATTTCTTTCTACTTGGTTCCCATGAGGCTGCATCTGGGGTGCTGCATCCAGTCTTGTGGTCCTCAGTATGAGAGAACTGTGGACATATTGGGAGGGGGGGGTCTTAAGGAGAGGTTCTAATGCTGTCTGCAGAGAGGACTTAGTGCTGCCATCCATTGCCTAAAGGAGATTACAGGGAACACAGAGACAGCCTCTTCCCAGAGATGCACAGAGAAATGACCAGGGCAACGGCCACAAGTTGCAACAAGGGAAATTCTGGTTCGATATGAGGAAGGCATTTCACCATGAGGGTGGTCAAACACCGGCACAAGTTGCCCAGAGAGGAGGTGGGATCTCCATCCCTGGAGAAACTCAGAATCAAAGGCCTGAGCTTTGGAGCTCAGGTTTAGCTTTGGAGCTGGCCCTGCCTTGGGTTCTTTCCCACTGAAATTATTCTGTGACTCTGCAGTTTGATTATTCACATACAATACATACAAAATTAAAAAAATAAATAAATAAAGAAGAGTAAATGTGTTGTTCATGTTTAAATGTGAATAGCAAAAAAAAAGACAAAGCAACAATCTTGAGCATAGCTCTAAAATGATTCAGTCTGATGAGTGTGCTGCTGATTGTCCCTGAGAATAAAATAAATTGCAAAATATATATAAACATTGTTCTAAACCTAACACAAAATTTTCCCTTTTTTTTTACCCTTATGGGTTTTCAAATTCTCACAAGATGCTTCTGCCCCCCTCACTGCACACATACCAAATATGGGCTTTGCTATGTTGTGAGAGAGCTGTGGAGAGCTGGAGCTACCTGGTTTAAGGCTGATAATGTTCACTTATTCTGGCAGGGTGGCAATTTTACTTGCTTCTGCCCTGTAACTGAAATAAAGCCTTCTTTTGATTTTCACGCTTGATCTTCAGTATTCTCAAGAGACACAGCCTTATCCCTACAAACCTACATGCAGAAAAAAGGCCCCACACTCACCCTCTGTGAGGTCTTTTTGCGGAGCAAGCTGAGGGTACTTCCTTCTACAAAGAAGATGTTTTATTCCCGCTGCTTTGCTACAAACTCCCCTGGTGCTTTTGTGTGGCCCAGCTCCTCGGGCTGCCTTCACAGGGTGGAAACTTCACTCCCAGCAGCCTTTATACTCCCTTTCTTTCTTGAAATCTCTCAGAGAAGTGATTCAGATTCAAGTCTTACTCTTTCCCAGAAGGTTATTGACCACTAGTTTCTCTAGGGGGTAGTATTTCTGGCTGCACTTGTCTCTTTGGAAACCTAAGGGTTTCTTGAGCAGAACATATGCCACCTTGCAGGGATAAAATGCTCTCCCTGAGATGGGCAATCCCAGCCTGAGGCTCTGTCATGACTAAACTCACCCATTTAGATCACTAAAATCACACATTTGGTCACGTTAGACACGGGCATTTCTCTCAAACTAGCCAAGAAGGAGGCACAGGGTTGCACCAGCTGCAGGAGGACAGATGGTCCCTGATGTGACACAGAGTTAACCCATGAGCTTTCAAAACTCAGGATCCCACCACCAGAGAGCGCTTATTCTAGGTAAGCTTTTTTTTTACTGGGGGCTATGGCATTTCTGATGTGTTAGAAGAAGTCCAAGAGCTCCTCCCACCAAGTGCAAACCCAGAGAGTTCTTTCTGTCCCACCAATCAGTGATTCTCCTAACAGCACATGCTCCAGCAGCCACAAGATGTAAGTATAGGTATGGCATGAATGCCTGCAGCTCCTTACTGCCTTGTGACTGAGGCAAGCCTGGGCCTAATCAGCTTTTTAAGGAGCTTTGAGGATTCTGGGGTGACTGAACCCCAGCACCATATCCCAACTGAACCTACAGTGTGGTTCTCTACAAGGCTGCAGATGGAAGGTGGCATGGTGAGCTCAGTTGCTCTGTGCCACAGGCACTGCACGCAAAGCCTCTGGGATGGTGATCACAGCCAAAGAGCCCAGAGACCACCTAAGGTAGCAGCTGAAGCCATGGACATCAGATACACTCCTCATGACACCTACAGCTCCTGCAAAAGCCCAAACAGCTCTCATGGTGGTTCCCCTTGGCTGGTTTCCACTGCCAGGAGCTTTCCCCTGCTTCCCCAAAGCAGTGCTCAGCTCCTGCAAATTCCCATGTGATTTTGGGAGCCAAACCTCTTGAAGAGTAGCAGAGAAAACTAAGAGCAAGCCTGGAAGTCTCTTCTGTGTGAGACCAGAGTGCCAAAACAGTGGGTTTAAAGACAGGAGTGTAAAAGAGAGTAACTCACAGCTGCCAGGATGAATTTCCCATGGATTGCCCTGAAACTAATCTTTTAGGTATGTCACCTCTCCATCACAGGAAAGGAGTCACTCTCTTATGCATGGCCCTCAACGGTGACAAGAGATTAGGAAGGAAGAGAGCTGTCACTGTGACAAACTGTGCTCATATGACATACTGTGGCACAGATCCAGATAAGGCAAAATAGCATTCTGATTGTCTGGACAGGTCAGAGGATGATGATGAATTTGGAGGGGTAATTTTCAGGACAATTAGAGAGGTATCTCTGCAACACCCATGCCCTGCTTCTGTGCCATACAGGTGGTGTCAGCTCTGCTAGCCAGTCACAGAGCATCCCTATGGAGCTCAGGGACAAAGGCTGGCACAGGGCATTAGGAGGAGCATCACAGTGGCCCATGAGCTGGTGTCCCACACCAGTCAAGGTGCTCTGCAAGGGACACTGGAGTACCAGAGACCTGCCAAAAGGACACCTGCCTGAGGAACAGGTTGGACAACAGTATGTGTCAAAATGGTTACAGCAGCATGGGCAGAGAGGGTGCTCTGTGAATCACAGCAGGGCGGGGAGTGAAGGGTTTCTGCTCTTCACCTGACAGCCCTGACTGGGCACATCACATGGGAGAGGAGAGAGAGAAATGCAACCCTGTGAGGTTTCTCTACAGATGGCTGACAGCCCCCAGGACAAAGCCCCCAGCACCATCTCTGATGATCCTGCTCCCACCAACTGCAGCCTGGACTGATGCAAGAGCCCATGGCCAGGTGCTGGGGCAGAGCCAGGAGAGCTGTTTTCCTAAGGCATGGGATGTGCCTTTGCTCCAGGGTCAGCCCTGCCATCATCAGGCCTTCACTCAAGTCCTCTGGGATGCAGTATCCTTTATAATCAAGGTGAAAGCAAGCTCTAGGACCTGGGTGTCACCTCTCACCTGTGTGTTACAAGTGGGTTGTTCAGCCCAGTTGCCCATCTGCTTTCCAAAATCCTATTGCTCAGAAAATCCACTCAGCCCATTTGTTTGGGATGTTTGAGCATTGCTTCAGCATCACAGGAGACTATACTGATCACTAGATGGGTAATGAGGAGTGAATCTGCTCACCTTCCCCCCCTGCCTGCACCTGTCTTGCACACAGTATGCTCAGGGAACCAACATTATATTCCCACTTTTTACTTGCTTGTCTCGGACACGTACACCCGGTGATTATGGCACACAGGAAAACAGCAGTAAGAAGTATATATAGCAAACCTCCTATCTATTTTTTAACTGCAGAGTTGTCTTCTAAGCTGGATATTACAAGGCTTACTCACTACCTTTTTTTAAAGAAGGTAAAGAGAGTGAAAGAGCCCAAGTGACTCATCTCATGGGCCAGCAGAAAGCTGTGCCGCTGCCTCTCCCTCCTCTGCTCCAGCTGCTGGCTCTGGGTCCCTTTAGGCGCAGTGCTGCTAAGGTTCCCTCTGCCAGGGCCATCTGAGCTCAGCAAAATACCAGCAGATAAGGAAAAATCCCAAGTGCCACTGAAGAAGGAATGCACAAGAGGGTGTGTTTGTGTGCACTCAGGCACTTGTATTCAGTGATCAGGCATTTGTTTCTGTGTCAAGACCAGCAACAACCTGGGTATCCAACTCGAGTCCAGAGACCAGCTTCCTGAGCATGCGGCTTCCACAGAATTAATCTGTCCCCAGTCAGCGGAAGACAGAGACTGGAGAGAAGGCAAACCCCTATTTGCAGGACCACACCTTCCCTTGTCCCATACCCAGAGGTGATACCGGGGTGAGGGGCTTGCCTGGGCTCACACAGGAGCCAGCAGCAGGAACAATTCCGATTTACAGACTCCATGCTTTGAGCTGGGTGGTGTTTAAACTGAAATCTTCCTTTGCCAGCTCTCGTATACAGATGAAAAGGCAGGATACCATGCAGGCTTTTTTGGATCAAAGATGCTTTAAAAGGTAAAGAAGGAACTTCCCTCCCTACTTCAAGATGAAGGATCACACCAGGCTGAGAAAGCAGCTTCCCCCAAAGGGAGTTTTTAGCACATGACATGTGTCTGCGGGCATGGGAGGAACAAGTGATAGCATCAGCTGAGATAAGAGGAGAGAAGCCGTTATCCTGGCAGCCCGGAGGTCAGGAGAAGAGGCGGCTTAGCAAACCCCAGCTCCAAGGTCCCAAAGCACCACAACCAACACACTGTGGATTATTTTGGAATAAACACGCACGCATCGCTGCCAGCACTGCACCGCTTTCCAACATCCTTTCCAGAGCAGTGCTGAGGTGGTTCCAGTCCTCCGTGGCAGCAGGGCTGTGATGCAACTGCTCCATCTGCATCCACAGGTCAAGTGCATGTTACAAATCCCCCATGGAGACAAGCCCAGCCCAGCCACAGTGGCATGGCCACCTCTAATAAATAAATGAGTGCAGCCTCCTGCAGGAAGAGTCACATTATCTCTGCCTCATTCCAAACCAGCAGGAGTAAATATGGCCCAAGGTGGCTAGTTTTAGCATCCTGAAAAGGCTCTGTGCTTGGGTAAGCAGTCTGGGAGCAGTGTTAGGAGTTGCTGCTGCACAGCTGAGAGGGTTGAAGAAAGGAAGGTAAATTTAGGTCCATGCCAAGTACTTCCATCTGAAAGATTTATTGCTCTGCCTGGCAGCTGTGCCCGCAGAGAGAAATGAGACACTATCACCAAAGGGATCACTGCCCACTTTAAGCATAAGCTGCACCTAGCTCATACTTTCTGGATTGTTCCACATTTGCCTGAGGAACCAGTCAGAAAAAAAAAAAAGAAAAAGAAAAAAAAAAAAAAAGTTTTGCTGTCAAATGCACCTGCTGAGTAAGTTTTTTCCCACCTGCACAATCCTGGATGCACAATCCTGGATGCAAAACCACATGGGATGAGCTCTTTGCCCACGCCCTCAGTGGCTGCTGCTGTCAGGCCTCCCTGGTCTGATGCCCCCCTACGCCAGCAGATGCACCCCCACACTCAGTGCTTCCATCCTGCCTTCCTGTGGGCATTCACACATATGAGCCTCTGTTCCTGCCTCTCCGCTCCTCTCTGGAGAAATCTTTAACCTTACTGACCAATTTCAACCAAATGTAACAGAGAGGCAAAGGTGACACAGCTCGCCAGGTTTGAAGAACTTCAGCAAAAAGAGGAGCCCCAGGTAAGGCAGGATGCCCACTGCACTGGAGAATGATGCACAAAAAGCTGGTGTTAATTGCACATCACGAAACCCAGGTGAGCATGATCCCTAATGAAGGCGTAATATGATGTGGGAGACTGTGATGGTCGAAGCATTCATGGAAACATCCTGGGTTTTAGCCTGATAAATGTGCTGACAATTGCAAATCCCTGTGCGTACCATGCTCCTAGCCCGTTTAAAAGCCAGGAGTTAGGCCAGTTTTGCAGGCACAACCATGAGGACACCAGGGAGCTGTCAGCTCAGCTGATGATTTAATAAGCCAGTAACACCACAAGAAGGGCTGGGTCTGGGCTGGGGCAGTCTGGCTGCTCTCACAACAGCGTGGCATCCCCCCAGCTTCATGCTGACCCCCGACCACCACAGCCCACACGCGGCCGTATGCCTGAATCGCAGCAGCAGACAGAGCATCTGCCACCATGCTGGATGGCTTGTTGAGGGCTAGGGGGCACGGGTCCAATAGAAGCAGTTTTATTTCCTGGTCTGGAGAGGTTTTTCTCCATTTGGAAGAGGATTATCAGTCTTTTCTGACCTTCTTCCAAGGGACAGATGTTTTTGCTCTATCGCTTATTCATGACTAAGGCTTTGGGCAATAGCTACCACTATTTCTTTTAGGTTTTGGATTCAGTTCCACAGCAGTGGTCCCTGGCTGAGTTAGCCTGTTTAATTAGTTATTAAAATGGAAGCACTTTTTTTTTTTTTTTTTTTTTTTATTTCCATCACATTTCCTACCATTCTGGAACAGGTCCACTAATAGTAGACACAACTCAGACAAGCATCTATTACTCTGCCTTGAATAGACTAAATACTTTTGGCAAGTCAACCTTTCTCCTTTGGATTTGCCAGGCATCTGACTCCTGTTTGCATTTGTTTTTGGGAGGGCACGGCTGCCAAAGGCAGAGCAGCCGGGTCAGGCACAGTCCTCTGTCACCCCAACGGCAGCATTCCCAGCCGGCATTAAGAGCGGATGTAGTGCTACTCCATCTCTTTGGGGTGATAGTTGGCTCTGAAAGCCTGACTAAGTGCCAGAGGTGTCTCTGGCAGGATTTCCTGTTTACATTGCCCTATGCCTCCTTATTAGCATCACAGCTGCATCCTCACACTGCAGCTCCCTCCTGGGAGTGGGGTAGGAGGGGGTGGCTTGGGCAGGTGAGTCAGGAAAGTGCTGGGGGGGCGATGGCTCCAGGCTGGATGGGGAAAGAGGAGGAAGCGTGTGGGAGCAGTCATAGCACACTGTACGGGGACAACCCCCAGCGTGCCTCCTCTCTTCCTGATAAACCCGCTATTCCCTCTCCAGAAATGATACAGGTGGAGGTGAGAGCCCACCATGGATTAATGGAAGGTTTGTTTTGGTACAGGGTGCCCAAGAGACAGGTGTCAACCAGGCAGGACAGGGGAGACCACATATGAGCTCCACTTCTGCTGTCAGCTCTATGAGCTTGCTCTGCTTCCTAAGAATAATTTTGACTGTTGCAGTCTTAACAGAGTGATGCCAGGGGTGTGGACAGGTACTGAAGGGTCCCAGGTTGCTTTCCTCCATTGCTTATTTACCTTTCATGCATTTTGCCTTTCCAGTGTGCTCCTCTCCCCGTGAGGAAGGTACTGCAGGCTCTGCCCCATGTACACAGCCTCAGCAGGGCTAGATCACCCTGGTCCCACCACATACCTCACTTCTGTGTCCCACACCAAATTAAGCAGTGATTTCTGAGTTAGCTTGGCACAAAGAAACCAGCTATGGGTGCCTGACAGAAAAAAAATCAGCATTTCAGTGGGGAATGCAAGTGTCACAGATGCTCCAAGCAGAGTCAAGGAAGCCAAAACAGTCAACAGGGTGAGTATTTTGATTTCCTGACTTTGTGGAGGGCTGGTAATTAGCCTGGTCTTTACATTGGACTAGTGAGGTGTCTCTGCACAAAGTGACCCACAGTCCCATATCCCCTCTCAGGATGTGTGGGGCAGTTCATCACCCAGGCAGGGCTTTAACCCCCCCTCTTTTAGAGGAAGAGTGATAGATTTCTGAGTCCTCGGTATTTGTCTAACACTGTTCCCTTCCCTGCCAAGAGGTGTTTCCTGGCTCTGGGCTTTTCTCCTGACAGACAAAAAGTAGAAAGATAAGGGTACACACCACCCTCAACTATTCAGCATTCCCTCCACTGACACACATGGTGGGTGGTAGCTGAAACCTGGGATGTTAGGATTAGCTTTTCTGAGGCTCTTGGGAAAAGCTGAAGGTTTGCTGCTAAAAAGGGGATAACTATCAAAAGAGATTTTCTTGTCAGATCTGTGTGTTCAACACCACAAAAAAAATTAAGAAATGCCTAAAGGCTACACTGAGGACCTGTGATCACCTGGTTTTAAGTATTTGCATGTGCAGCTGAGGGTAGGGATGATGACACTAACTCTGCCTCTGCCCGTGATCTGCCACACCTCCCTAGAAGCCAAATTTGCCACTTGATCTGAAGTAAGACTATGTCCCTTCTAAATGGCTTAACTAACATCTCTGTGAGAGAGGCAGAAGGAAGGGCATGTCACCCCACCATTGCCACAACCATTACCCCTTGGGGGTGGCATCATTTCACCAGGGGACAGAGCTGTGTATTGTGTTAAGGGGATGATGGGGCTCGGCACCTGTAGAAGTTGCAATTTTGGGGCTTACTGTCATGCGTGCCCCCTGAAGTTGCAAAGTCATCTCAGGAAAAGGGGGCATCTGGCTTCTCACTCCTGAAAATGCTCCTAGTCCCTGCACCACATGGGCAGCCTCAGCTCATCCACAATACCAATCCCTGCTGTAGGGAGCTGTAAGGAAAGCTGCTTAGAGAAGACAATGCTTGGGTGTCTGTGGAGCTGGGCTCTGGCACTGGTTCTGGCCAACCTCACATGGCAGGACAGCAGCAGCAGGGCGAGCGGTGGCAGTGACACCTGTTGTCTTTGCTTCAGGGGTTCTGTGCTGCTCTGTCACTGGGCTCACCACTGCACTGGTTTTAGCTCATTTCGTCCATCTCCTTAAACAGAGGCCCTAGCAGGATAAAATGTGCTCCCATTGGCATGCTTCACCGCTGAGGAAGAGGAACTGTGTTCACCATAAGTTGTGGACCACCGAGTCACCATGCTCCAGGCATGGCAGTGCACCTGTTGGGCCACTAAGGCTTTTCACCACAGCAACAAAAGCTATTTTTAACCTTTTATTTTAAGAAAGAAAGTGTTCATGGGGAGGAATCTAAGCCCCCCTGTTACATCCTTGCCATGCCTTTTGCTGTACAGCGAAGAGCTGCCACAGCAGGGAACCATTGCCTTAGTCTTCCTCACATCTCTGCCCTCACTCTTTTTTCCAGGAAGGGTTTCCTGCAGCCAGGAGGAGAGCTGGGTTGCTTCTGCTTTTTGGAGAAAGTTTCAGGCATGCTTGGTGTGAGGATTGCTCACAGCTGCTCCCAGGAAAGTGGTGGGAGCACTGAGTGGGAGCAGTGAGTCTTGACTGCTTCTCCTTTCCACCACTGCTCAGACCCAGGGCAGGAAAATCCCCCTGAATTTCATTTCTCATTTTGATCCTCATTTTCCTTATACTGAGGTATTTATGATGTGTCTGCTCAGAGCAACAATAAAAAAACCCAAAAATCAGCACACCAGGTGAACCAAACCCATTCTGGGAGTGGGGGACACACAGGTACAAGGCACCCCCACCATGGATGTGTGTGCACAGCCAGCTGAGCCACTCTGTACACTCATTACACACTTGCATGCCCAAGGCAGGGCTGGCAGTGACCTGGGATTTTCTCTCACTGTTACCACTCCAGTGTCTCTCTGCCACACGGCCTCACAGACCAACCAAAGCAAAGATCATGGGAGATAAATTTACAGAACATTAATGCTGCTGACATGTCTGGCAGAGGACATTCAGAGCACCCACAAGCTGCTCATAACATCTCAGGCTAGGTGAGATGTATTCCCACAGCTCCCACTCCCCAGTTAGGTGCATTGGCATCCTTTGAACCCTGTGGTTGGAGGTCAGTCACCCCAATACCTCTGTCATCCTAATGTGGGCAGTTACCATTGTGACTGCTCTCAGTCCAGCACCAGTGATGTCTCAAAGTTTGCCAGTAAAGAATGGCTGCTGGTTTACTCATTCATCCAAAAGCTGAATTTATGGAGAGGCTCCACAGTCCAATGCTGCTAATGCCAGGTCAGTGTGGTGCAGAGTCACTTGGGGGGACACAGTGGCACTGGAGCAGATGAGGAGGCCTATCTGTCACTGCCTGCACCCTTCAGAGCCCCATCAGTGAGTTTATCCTGCATATTTTGCACTGGGGTGGCCACAGCTTTTGGTGCATCACGAAGATCCCTCATACTGGATTAAGGTATTGTTGCACCAAATTTTTGAACATCAATTGTATCTCACAAAAGGTGTTTATCCCTTAGTTAAGCACTGAAGAAGTTGCTAAGGGTAGTGTTTACTTTCAGGCTAGGGGATGACTGCACACAGCCTCCCTCTCTGAGGGACACCAGTGTTGCCAAAAAAGGCATTGCAGGAACATCAAAAAACACTTCCTGCATAAGCTGAGAACCAGTAACACTTGGAGAAGGGAAGGAGAGGGAATTTTCTCCTAAGAAAAAGGAGAATAGATGGCTTTGTTTCTAGTGGTAGTGTGAAGTTCCAAGCAGCCTTTCATCCATCACTGCAGAGCTAGGTCTGCAGGAGAGGATGGCTGGACTGCCAAAAGTTGGTCAGCTGGAGCACCCTGGCTCTGATCCAAGAGTAGGCAGTTATCTACAGGATTTTCTTTAAATTCTACTGACCAGTCCCTACTACAAATTTCATATTTATGTTACATATATCTATAACCACACAGTGCCCATCTCCACCCAGGCTTGTACCAGAGTCCCCATCCAGGCACCCACTAGCAGTGTGGCCTAAGCCTCTGGTAGACAAGGTCTGTTGTCTTTCAGCAGTTTACCCTAATGGGTCTGCATCTTTTATACCACTACAAGAAAGTGCAGAAGGACTCCTGTCACTAGGCTGGAAGGTGTCATTACACAGAGGATAATTCTTCTGCTAAATTGATGGTTTGCTGAAATCACTACCAAGGAAGAGCTGGAGATCAGGAAGATGCCACAGCATTTCTCCTTTCTTTGGGAGTACTGACGAAGGTCAGCATCATTGCTCGGATGGTGAGGGTCACCTGCAGCCATGTTTTTGAAGAACATTTTGAAGCATTAGAGAATGCTTCAATCCTTCTAAATGGGGCTTGTTTGCAGTTTTTGCAGTTTAAGACCCGAGGGAATGCTACGTTTAGATGGTGCTGTGCAAACAGAAAATATAAAAGTAATCAAAGTACTCAGAAAAATGGATAAGTCAGCATTTTTAACCACTAGTTTCATCCTTCAGAGCATGTTTAACCCTTCAGAGAATGTTTCTATCAATGCAGTATATGATATAACAAATAGTTGGTCTAAGGTATACAAAAGCAATATATTATCATTCCTGCTTATCTGTACCTCAGTGACAGCCAAGTAAAGTTGCTTTTGCAGCTTTCACTCAACCTGTGCATTAAGAAAATTAATTACATGTTGCATACCAGAGATCATCTGGGACCCTTGTTCTCATCCATGACAGGAGAGACAGTACTTTGAGACTGTGTTAGGGCTGGGCACAAGAACAGCTCCTGCCTGCAGGATCCTTGCCTGCATGATGCAGTTGGGAAGGAAAGAAGGGGACTGGAAGGGGAAGAGGGACAGTGACTTGTTAAAGTCACTACAGTGACTATAGTTAAAGATGCTGATGGCCCTGACAAAGAATGGGGCACTGCCATTGCTAAACTTGTCATCTTTCTAAGCGATGCCACAAGCCCATCATCCCAAAGGTGGCCTGATCTCCCCATCTCCCAGACAGCCAGCAAGCAGCGAGACAGATGTGTGATTTTGAGCAGGGCTAGGCAGACACAACTGCACCAGAACACTCTCTGCACACTGAAAATACCCAGTCCTGAGCATTCCAGATGAGATGGGCAGACTGACCCCACCTCTCCCATGGCAAAACCGAGGGGGAGCCTTGCCCTTGCCTGCAAGGGGATGGAGGAGAGAGCATCATTAGTGGCTGCAAATTGCTGCCATGATAATAGCATTGCAGAGGCACCCATGGGGAAATTAATCATTATAAAACCTGTGCAGAGACTACCTGGGTGCACACAACCAAGCCATGGGCTGGAGGTGGGTGGTAAAAGCAGAAAGGGGGTAAGCGAAGGAGGTGAAGGTGCCAGACACAGAGCCATGGTTTGTGCAGAAGAGGACGCTGGGCTGAAGCTAGGTCCTAAGGTGACCATCACTGCTGGTCATGTTCAGCAGCGCCACACCAGGAATCTTCATTCTCCTCCCTGTCACCTCCCTCCTCCTGAAAACCCCCACCTTAGCCCTGCGAACACACTGGTGTGTCACGGTGCAATTGCAAACTGCCAATCTATGTCAGCCCGAGGCGGGTGGGAACTAAGGCTCCACGGACATCTAGCATTTTTCTCATTTTTGACGGTCTGATTAATTTCAGACTAATTTGGTGTCTTCTTGTGTTCTGCCGTTTGGGTTTGGTTTTTATCATTATTACTATAATTACATTTATGCATGTTTCTGTTTGATTAAACATCAAATAGTAAATACCTACATGCGGTAGTCACAGCAAAAATAAATCCAGAGATTTGCTCTCCTGTCTCTAGCTGGCTCTGGAACAAACAGCACTCAACTCAGGATGTTCACTTTAGAGGAATGCCTGAAATCTGGAAAAGAAAATCAGAGAATTGCCTCTGGGTAAAGCCAGAAAAAAAACTGTTTGCACCCCAGCTCCACTGTCCTTTAGGTGCCTATAGCTATCAGGCATCTTCCCCCTTACTCACCTGCTTGTTTGTTGCTTAACAGTGTGGGGCATGAATATTGTCTAGAATATTTATTTATGCAACCACTTGGGCATTTTAGGATGCTTAACATTATCTTCAGATGCAGTAAGATATGTAAACATCACCATCAGCAATGTTTACTAAGGCACCTACGGCATCATTTGACCATGGCCAAGATTTCTTTTTTTGGGCAAGTTATAATTCTTCATCCTGGTTAATGGATCCAATGTGTTTCAAAGGGTGGCACCTTGATTCAGAAAGTTATCTGTACCTTTCAGCTATGCTGCAACAACTTAACTGCAATCATGTTCACCAGATGAGCTTAAGTGGAAATCTTTTCCGATGCAAGCAGACAAGCCAAGGGCACACGTGTAGATTAATGTTACCAGGTTTAAGCTGGTGGGTATGACATGCCTTTTGGTGGTGAGTGCCCACATCTGGGTTATCGAGCAGCAGCAGGGAAGGGCACAAGTGTGGAAATGCTGAAGCCTCCTCCGTGGTACAAATGGGCTGTGTGAAAGCACCTGATCCTGGGGAACGTGCCCACCCACCTTGCAGTCACCTTCTAAACACCCATGGGCATTGTGAGCTGTGCCATATGGGGCAAGGGGTCATGGGTAACAAGGCAGGGCACAACGGAAGGAAGTAATTAAAGATGGAAGAATAATCTCATCATTATTGCTGCCGGAGCGGAAGTCATTCTGGGTAAACAGTGCACACCCATGAGCTGTCCCAGCCATGACAGCCACGGCCCTTAGCACTTGGTTTTTTGGTTGGTTCACTTTTCTGCACACCACTGGGATGGGAGAACCAGACTTGAAGACCTCAGATCACCTCTTTAAGCAGCTGCAAGTCGGGTGTCCTCCCCAGGCCTGGGAAGAAGTTGGCTGTCACCATCAGGAAGCACTGCAAGTGGAGGGTTTGGAGGAACCTGGCTGCTTGTAAAAGGATGGGGCAGATCTGGCTGATGAGGGCAAACCTGGCTTTACTCGGCATAATTTCAACTCTTCCAGAACCATTCCCTGGAGGACAGATGTTTTGCTCTGCTCTGTGAGCAGAGATGTGACTTCCCTGCACCCCCAGAGCAGAGGCTTCATAAGGGGACAGTCTCCAGATCTGGGATCCTCAGGAGCTATTTTGGTCAGTTAAACAAGGGCTGCAGTATACTCTTGTCCCTGGGGTGGGTTTCTCCCCCAGTTGCTGCCCCAGCACATTCCGTGGCTGTTTTGTCTCCCTGGACTGTCAGGCATTTCCTCAGGGTTTGACCCAGCCAGGCACTTAGCACACACGCTAAACCTGAAGCACTTCAATAGGCTTACTCAAACCCTGAAGTGCCTGGGTCAGGGCCTGTTTGCATGTGACAAGCGTGTGCTTTCTTCCGTGGCTGTCACAGGAAGGGCATCATTTTGGATCACTTACTATTTAAACATCAATTTGTAGCACAGCAGGAAGAGACAAGGAGGAGCATCTCGTGTCAGCTGCTTTTAGGAGGAGTTTGAACCAAGCACACCCATTTTGGACGGATGTGATGGCTCAGGGGCAATGTGCCAGTGTTCAGGCCCTGCTTGTAGGGCTTGGACAGGACCACTCCTGACTCTCCATGCGCACGTGCAGGCAGCAAATATAGGAACTTGCCTGCGAGAAAATACGTGGAGATATTAAACCCAGGAGTTTTTCATCACCCCGGTTGGACCAGTCACAGCCTGACTAACAGGAGGCCAAGCCTATACTTACTGTAATTTATATAAATCAAGAGAGATCCTGTGAAAGACAAGCAACCGACCTAATTGCTCTAGGGACAAATTCCTTATGACACATACATCTGATAATATCAATTACCTCCCAAACAGACTGATTCAAATGCTGTGGGTGTTTTCAGAGGTGATAAACACTATGGGAGGAGGTCAGCTCTGAGGCTGAAAACACACTGGAAAAGGCATGGACCTAAAAGGGACAACGCCCATCAGAGACCATAGATAACAGGGACCCCAGGATGGTCTGTTCACATTTCCCTGCACACCAGAGTACAAAAAAAAAAAAGCTTCCAGCATCTTACAACAAACTACAGACCTCTAGAGAAAACCAAACTCAAAGCTAGACTGTGCTAAAGCACACTTCCCTGTCAGAACCTCCTGCAGTAGTAGGGAATATGTTGAGTAAAAAATGCTTAATGCTGCATGGAGCCCTCTCCTTGACAACCCTCTTCAACAAACCCATCCCACTGTTGGTCCAGGTGCTTGGCACTCAGGTGACAGCAGGCTCCCTTCAGTTAGCAGGTCAGCAGGAGGCCACACAGTGCCAGAGGAGAAGTGGATGACACTACACCCATTACTATTCATCGCTATTTACAGAGCAAACCTCCCTGCTGCTACGCTGCCAGACCAGCCCCTCTGCACCCCAACATGCCACCCACTGGTGGCTCCCTGAAGGGATCTGTGCAAACTGCATGGGAAGCTGACCCAGGTGAGCTCAGCCAACTAAGACACTTCGTCCTCTTGCTGCTCAAGTCCATATTGCTGGTGTTGCTTAGTGGGACTGAGCGCTCATGGCTGTGCAGTGCAAGCACATCTCCACCTGATGGTAGCCACTTCAACCTTCTCCTTGCACCAGGGACAGCATCCCTATCAGCATGGGGTGGCTTGTGTCCAGCCTGGGGGAGGTGGTTTGGCCTCTCAGAGTTGACCTAGGCTTGGGGCCCCTCACTGTGCACCCACAGACACTAGGTGCTATTGTGGGGTTTCTGTGGTTTTCCAGTTCAAAGGGTCTGAAATAATAACAAGGCCACATCATAGCCTGCCACAGAGATGCCTTCTCATAGCAATGAGTGCCAGTGGTGTGTTTTGCGTGCTTTGGCTTGTAGCAAAAGGGCTTTGGGGGGACATCTGAGCACAGAAGGGCTGCAGGAATGCAGCACTGGAGGACCATCAGTCTTGACATGGCATAACTAGGTGTGGGATGTTTGGAGCAGGCTCAGAAGGCAAATTTCCTGTCAGCTGGGCGCATCTGGGGTGACTGAGATGTTAGTCCTCATTTAGGGTTGCATTTTAGGACTTAGTGCAACTTCCAGTCTCTGTGGAGCTTTGCAGCAGCTGTCCCACCCCAAAGAGCCTCTCACTCCTGGGAGGAAAAAGGAGGTGTGAGAGGGGAGAAGGAGGAGGAACCAGGCAGGAGTCCAGAGAAGTTAATTGCAAAGTAAGAAAGAACAAGGCAGGATGAAAGTCAAAAGTAAATAAAGTCACTGGAAAGCAGTAGCTGCAGGAGTCTTAAAGTAATCTTGTAAATCTTAGAAACAAAGAGGACAGAATTGCTCTTATAGCAGAAAGGAAGCCTGAGACCTACAAAAGCTCTTCTGTGTGTGTGAGAAGTCGATACCAAAGTGACTACATCACTACCCCTGTTCCAACAGTCAGAAACACTGCAGAAACCTACCTCACCATGAGGAACAGCTGTAACTGAGGATGAACAGAATTGAGCTGGAAAAGGCCCTACAGTCTCCAGTTTTTCCTAGGAGCTGACAATCCTACAACCAGCCTCAGGTGAAACACAGGAACAGAGGGAGAGGCATATGGAGCTAATTGGTCCTGATTCGAATGAACTAAAAATAAATCGTGGGGGAAGACCTCAGCAAGCTGCACGTCTCCAGGGGATGCTGACTCAGGCAGAAGCAGCATGGTGCAGAGGAACAGGGAGGCAAGACTGTCCTGAGCAGAAATCTCATTACAGATACTTAGCTATTCCTGCTAACCTGCCTCCTATTTACTGCCCTGAGGGCTTAAGAAAAGAGCATTAGGAATGAAATTAAGAAAGTAGAAATGTAGGCTGGATGTCTGAAAAAAATCTCCCTGACACAGTAGGATGAGCTGAGTGCATTCTCAGAGATCTTTGCTGGCACCATCAGCTGGCTGAGACAGAGCAGGAGCAGGCACAATCCTCCAGCCCCAGGGATGCTTCCCTCCCTGCTGGGCACCTTTGGGTTCTTGGTCCCCAGTAGATGGAGGAGCAGTGATGCACGGCCCCTGCCAGAGCATCCTGTGGGCAGGGATGCTCCCGCCAGCTGGGTTACAACCCAGCCTGGGCCAGTTCACTGCTTGCTGCTCACCCTTGCTAGGGGTGGGGAGCAGCCCACCCATCTCAGGGCTCAGGGTGGGGTTTCTGTGGGAAGGAGGGAACACGTCTCTGCCCTGCATTCCACTGCCTAGCAGAAGATGTGTGATGGTTTGCCAGTCCCTGAGCAAAGGGTTGAGCCTGGCACACTAGTTTACTGCTGAAACCTCTCAGCTGCTCCCACAGCCTACAAACCCACCAAGACTCATGCAGGAGCAGCCATACTGTAGCTGTGAAACTTGAGCATGTGCTTGTCCAGCCAGCAGTTCACTATCTCTCACATGACTCTTCTTCTGGCCCTCTTCAAAACCAAGCAAACTAATTAGAGAATTTAAAAACCACTGGGGATCAAGCCCCACTAATGGACATCAAAGCCTTCCTTGTTATTCTGTCCCCCCTGCCATCCTCTCCGGCAACAATACCTGCACCAAGTGCAAGAAACCCTCAGCTCTGGCGCCCAGTCTGGCACTGCAATTAAAGGCTGTCATGTGCTATCTGTCCTGCAATTTGCTACATTGGCACAGGCATCTGTGTTGGTAATTATGCACATAGTGGGGTCCACAGCACTACAGATAGCTGCTAGCATGAGCAAAGAGCCAGAAAAGCAAGAAATTTGGCACACGCAGAAAACTTCACACGATGTTGTATCGGTGCCTCCCTATGGAGGGCTGGTGGGAAATGATTACAAATACCCACTTTTATAAGCAAGAGTTGGGGAACAAATGCATAAATCCTAGCATCTTCAGCCATTTTTCAATCACTTCTGCTATTGCAATATTGCCATCTGAGCAGAAATGGTGTCAGAGAGTTAGGGCTACCCCTGGGATGGGCAGTGCAGCTAGGAAGAGGACTCTTTTCCAAAATCCATGCTAACAGAGCAGCAGCTGTGCCCAGCTTTAGGTGGATATACAGTCCCATGCAATGTTAATTTCTGGATAACTCTAGGCCAGAAAAGGCTGAGTGCCTGTGAGGCCTGAAGAAGGATGCAAATCTCCAGCTGTCCTGTGGACAGCCCTGAGTTCAAGCTGTTAAGCAGATGATCAGCTTCAGTCATGGGCTCAGGTTTCAGCAACAGCAAAAACATGGGACCTGTAGCTCATGGCCATGGCAAGACCCCGTGCAGGCTGCCGCTGGCCACCAGCCCTAGAGGCTCTCAGGAGTTGATGGAGGTTCACCAGGCAGGAGATGGCAGCATTTCTTTCTTCTCAAAAGTATTTTGTGCTGAACATCTGCTTGTAGCAGTGAAGGATGCTGATACATGTCTCTTCTGACTGGACCTGGGCCCCTACCTGCCAGGGATCTATAGGTCCTCCCTCTAACATGCAAGGAGGGTGCAATGGTTGCAAAGTGTCAGGTTCTGCAGCATCTCACTAAATTGCCAGACTGGGACAACCTAGCCTCAAAGCCCAGGAGCTTTCCACATTATCTCTTCCAGGTTCTGTGCTCACTTGCTGTCTGATCTCAGACAAAACAATAATCTCATCTATGTCTTTTTGCCATTGTAGATCCAGAATAATACTTAAATTTTGCAGAAGAAAAGATCATCCCTTAACAGCATCCTGCTAAGACAGTGTAATAGGGTGATTTACAAAAGGGTGAGAACCTCACGAGAACCTCATTTTTATCTCCTACTTGAATTGTTAAAATAATTAATTACTTCTGGGCACTTTTAATTAAAACCCTGCTGTATTGCTACTTATGTTTAAAACACTCAACACCGAATCACTTCATCTACAATTTCCTGAAAGTGACTGTCCTGGTTTGAGTGAGAACAGAACTAATTCTGTTCAGTGATTTTCAATTTCAGCTCAGTTCTTCTAACAGCACTTTCTGAAGTCAGCAGCCTGTTTTCACAGACAGTGTCTGCTGCCAGCAGTGATAACAGCCCATGGTTAGAGTCACTGCCAAGGATTGGTGTGCAGAGCAAGGCCACTGCTGGATCTTGTGCACCACATTAGGGGGTGCAGGAAAGTGAAAGGCCACAGCTACAGGGAGGAGCGGACAGGGCAGCTGACCCTAAACTGACCAACAAGGTATCCAGCCCGTATACAGCATATTGGGTATAAAGCAGAGGGATCTGAGGGGTTTATAGGGCTTCTTTTTTCCTGGGCTCTTTTTTCCCTCTTGGACTGCTTCCTCGGAGTATCCAAGGAGGACTCTGTCCGTTCTGCTTTTGATCCCATGTTCCTGAATCCGGTAGCAGAATCCAACTCCTGAACAGCTCCCGTCCACTGCGGGGCCCAGGCTGG
>JANIJG010006402.1:0-49257 GCA_024611175.1 Megaceryle torquata | reverse complement strand
TGGTGTCTTTCCCCCCTTTTTTTTTTCCCCCCCCCCCCCCCCCCCTTTCTCTTCCGAGTGAACTTTATTGTTCCCGTGGCGCCGCCCGCGCGGGGATGCGCTGAGGCCACTCCGCTGTCGGCCCCGCTCCGCCTGTCCCGGCCCGGCCTCGGCATGTCGGGCAGCCGCCCGCCGCCGCACCCCGCTGCGCCGCCCGCCGCCACCCCGGCCTCCTCCTCTTCCTCCTTCTCCTCCTCCTCCTCCTCCTCCTCCTCCTCTTCTTCTTCTTCGGCGGCCATGGCGCCGGGCTCGTCCTCTTCGGGTAGCGCGGCGGCGCGGCCTGTGCTGGTGGCGGCCGCCGTGTCGGGCTCGGGAGCTGGGCTGGCCCGGCTGGCGGCGGCAGCGCGGCCCGGTGGTGCTGGCGGGGGCTCCTCCGTGGGGGGCGGTGGTAGTGGCGCGGGCGGCGGCAGCAGCAGGAAGAGGCCGCTGCTCACCCCACTCTGCAACGGCCTCATCAACTCTTACGAGGATAAGAGCAACGACTTTGTCTGGTAAGTGTGATATATCGCGATAGCAGCCCTCCGCGGAGGGAAGCCTGGGCGCCGCCATGCCAGCGGGAAGCCCAGTGGGTGTAAAATACCGGTGGGAGGACGGAGCAGCCGGTGGCGACACCTCAGAAGCTCTTTTAGGGGGAAGAGGCGTTGGTATGGCTACTTGCCCTCGAGGGATTATGGCTTTGAGGGGTTCTCTTCCCCCCCCTGTTGTGGCTGTGTGTTTGCTTTAGGGCCTTGTGTAGCAACATTACTTTCACTCTCCCTGTTTTTAGGTAAAATGAAGTTATTCCCAGCAGGTTCCTCCTTGGGCACACTCTGCAGCAGCATAACTTCTTGGAAAGGACCCATAAAGTGAGGAGTTTCCTCCTTACGTGTTGACACTGCAAGGAAATGTCTTGTTTTACTGGGCACTGTAGCTTCAGTGGGGGCTGGAGGGGCTCTGGTCTCTGGTGAATGAGGTGACCCACTGGAGCCCTCACACTCCTCTCTTTTGAACTCTAGAAGAGGAGCCTGTGGAGGATTTTGTACTTTTTCAGATGGGGATCCAGCGAGTCTGGTGCTTGTTGATAGACTCTGAAACTGGCAAGAGTTTGCCTCCCTCACTGGGAAAGGGTGGCTAGTTTGAAACAGCCCTAAGGTTTGTGTTAATCTGGCACCTAAAATCATATGAAGGGGAAACTTTGATGGGATAAAGATTTGTCTTGAAGCTGTTCAGATGTTGTCCTTCTAATATTTGTCCAAAGCTGCAGCTCATAACTGGAAATAACCTTTCAGCAGAAGTGGTAGACCAAGGCCTTCTGCAGTGTGTGGTTTGGGAACTATGGGTAGTTTGCAGCTTTAAAGAGACAGCTGCTAGTGGATTTCAAACCTCCTAATATGAGGAGTAGGTTTGACTTTTATAGCTGGTTGGATGTAGTAAAATATGAGAACAGAAAGTAAGGGTGTTTGCATCCGAGAGAGACAACTGTGAGGAGATAGCGGAAAGAAGTTTGATTTGTGGGAAAGTCACATATGGGGCACAGCCAAACAAAAAAAAAGAGAAATGGGGCACAGTTTCCAAGATGACTTTTCCTGACAGCCCTGAAGTACAGGTGAGGATTGGGTGTTTGTCATCTCCCCAGGGCAAATGTTGTTGTTTCAAAAAACCTGTAACCTTGATTTTACAACTTGCTAAACTGTGTAGCAGAATAGGTGGGAAATACTTTTGCTATTGAAATGAGAACTTGAAGCTGCTAAAGAGTTAGTGGCAGAAAAACCCAGGAACTACTACTTACTAGTAATATTAATAAAATAGTACTTACTGCTCTAAGTGGTTGTTTGCTCAGGAACAGATTTGAGATGAGAGCACTGCTGCCATTAGCCACTATCCTTCTCTAGCTGAGGGCTCTAGGCCATGTTAGCCGGGTTTAAGGGCACTTGGTGTGGGAGTTGGCTGTGGTGCTGGTGATTATGGGGAATAACTTGATTGCGAGTGCCCCTGTGTTCCCTCTGCAGTTAGACTCTGGCAGTACTAATCTGCAACCATCACTCTGTCCCCTTTCTACTCAGCTGTCACTTCCCATTTTGTTGTCTGTTGTAGAAATGAGGGCATTTGAAGGGACATTACACTCCATAACAAGTTTGTAGACTGGTTGGAGTATCTTAAGGTAGCTCAAAAAGCTGAGTTTCTTAGTTGTTGTTTTGTGTGGTTTTTTTTTTTGCTACAGGTAAATACTGTGCATGCTGCAAGGAGAACATGTAATTAGCTGTTTTCTTCTCAAAAACAGGAGTGCTGCTGTCTGGACAAGTGAGAGGAGGAAAAATCAACTGAGTAGTAATCAGGGCAAAATGTCTTTTCTTGTCCTCCTTTTGGTATCTGCAAGAGCTACATTGGACATATGGAAGTGCAGGTCAGAAGCCTTAAGAGCAGACAATGATTATTGTTCATTTACCTGGATTCTTCAATGCTGTGTATTTCTGTGGTCTCTAGGACTCATTCTTACTTATTAACACTAGCTTCAAGTTATAGTATTCCTTATTTTGGTTTTCAGTTAGCAAAAAAATTAGTCTCTACAGTACAGGATTGCACTCAACTGGGCAACACTGGAATTTTGAGCAATGCCCAGGGTTGTGTGTCCAGGTTTAAATAACTGATTTAAGCGAACTTTAGGTGTTGCAGTGTGAGAAGCAGAAGTTTTCCATGTACCCTTCTTTCAGTAAGGACACTTTGAAGATACTCTATGTTGCAGGGAACATTTAATAATTCTTCTGAATATGGGCTGTGAGTTGCTGTTGGCTCCAGGTGTGAACTTGGTGGTAGATTCTGCCTCTACTGGACAGACTGTGTGAGAGTAAAGAATTTTTTGTGAGTTTCAAACATTAAGGTGCAAGTGGAAAAACCCGTAACTAGTGTTGATATCTGCAGCCTCCCTGATTATCTTCTGAAAGTGCTCTCTCAGCAGTGGGAGGCCTAGGCTTTAATGTAAACATTGGCATATGTTGTTAGTTTGGGTTGTGAAATGTTTAGCAAGGGTATGCTTGTGAGTTTCTAAGTGTGTGTTGTTTGTGGGTATCAGCTTCTGCCTGGGAATGTGTAACTCTGATCAGGGAAGCAAATAGGCCTGGCTTACTGGACAACTTTATTATAAAGGGGAAACTTTGTGTGTATGTGGCTTTTTTTTTGGTGCAGGATGTAGAATTTAAAGGTCGAGTTTGTGCTGTTCCTGTAGCCAGACCTCTCTTTGCTTGCCTGGAGAGTATAAGGGAATCCTGTAATCAGGATTTTCTCGGGTCCAGCAATGTAGTTGCCTATGGCTTGTCCAGGCCTTATGTTACCCCCCCCCCCATCAGTGCTTGACTAAGCCTCCTTAAAACAAGCTACTAACTTTGTTCCCTGGACAGGGTAGATCTCACTGTAGATTGTCTCTTTGGTGGCTGCTTCATTCCTGTGCTTGTTTCTGAGCTCTGTTGCAAATAACATATGGAAGAGGGTATGTCACATAAGGACCTGTAGAGGCACACCCAACAGACTTGGGTGTGGGAAGGCCAGTGTGTCCTGTTTATAGGTGGACTTGCAGATTCAGGGGTGTTTGCAAACACTTCTTTCCTCAAGTAGTTAATGCCAGGCATGGGTGAGTGTAGTAGTTCATTCATTTGTGATGTGGCAAAACCCTCGAGTAAGAAATACTACAAATTGACCCTGGAGGACACAAACTGAAAACACAGTGAGTTGTTTACTTACCCCATGCAATGATGATTTTATAACCTCTTGTTATACTGGAGGTTCATATGGAGTAGGCAGTAATCTTTGACCTGGCCACCTTCCATAGGATGCACTCAGCCTGCAGCCAGTCCTGCTCTGTGTTTGGACCAAAGAGGACGGAACTGCAGTGAGTCTTGTTTGGTGCAGAGCAGAGGAACTTTGAAATGTTTTTGAATTTCCGTGTGACTGCTTTAGCTGGGTGTTTGGGTAGCAGCAGGATGACAGTAGCGCTCTTGAGAGGGGCCTTAAACAGCTGGCAAAACTGTATGAACTTGGTTAAAATGATTTGAAAAATACTTACGGTCTACCCAGTAGAGAAAGAATGGTTAGTGTTTGCGGTGCTGGTTAAGAAATTGGTCAGTAAATAAGATGTCAGTGTCTATTAAAGACCAGTGACACTTTGTCTTGAAGTGATTTGCATCCTGTTTACCTGACTGCTGCTGAAGACAAATAGAGATTAAAAACTCTTGCAGAGAAACTTGGATTTCAGCATACCTGTGCTGCTCCCTTTCAGTGTATACTACAAACTGTAGTATGTCTCGAGTCCATATCACTCCACTACTTTGTTAACCTTTCCCTCTGTGTTAGATTAACTTCAACCAACTGGAGCGTAGCAACTTTCATGTGTTAGAGCCAGCTTGGCTTCAGTAAGTATTAAAAGCCATCAATCTTGTTTCCACTTGTAAATCAGTGAGCATTTCAGGGGAAGCGCTTCTTAATGGAAAGTTCAGGCTCTGTTAACGATGACCCTGGCTATGTTCGCTGGCTCTGATTGCTTTTTCCCAACTATTTTTGGCTCTGTCACTTCTCCAATCAAACTGGTATGAAGAAGAATAAGTTTGGGAACAGTGGTCTTGAGTGACTGTCATGTTCAGAGTTAATATTCCTATTTTAGCTGTAATTTGTGATGTCCTGTTGCAAACAGAGGAGCATTACAGCCCTGTGGATTGCTGTTCTTGTTGGAGGCAGAGCATTAGGAGCCTGATGGAAAGATCACATCTGGCCCTGTGGGGAATAGCAGCTTTTATCATGATGGAGAGTGGGAATATGTAATGCAGTGTGACTAGAAAGCAGCGAAAAAGTTAAGCCAGTCATCACCAGTTGGGAGAAACCAGTCTCTAACATTCATGTAGCCATAAGTCTGACTTCCCCTTCTAAATGCCAGCTAATAGAATACAAAGATGCCTAATTCTCCTTTTATTAATCTACCCTTGTTGGCTAAATTTGGTCATGATTTATTCTGACTCAACAGTGCCTTGAAATTAAATAACTTCGAACTTGGAAACAGTAACTTGAACTTCTGAAGTTGGTACTAATCAAGACAGATGATGTGCAGAAAAGGGTCTGTCAGGGTGGAAGAGGGAGAGATGCATGTTAATTATTCTTGAGGCTTCTTTTGAGGTGACTGAGTTGGTTCAGAGAGTAACATTCTGGTTTGATTTGTTTTCCTTTGTGTTTATCCAGATGATTTGGTGGAATATTTAGGATGACATGGTTTGTATGATAGGTTGGACAAAGCTTTCAAGGCATATGGGGTTTCCAGTTTGGTGATTCAGTGGGGTATTGCACTGGCAGAAGCCCTAGCTTCCTATCCGTGGGCTTAATTTATTTGAGAGGTGTTTCCTTCTTATTTTAAAGTGTCAAATTGGATAACAAATGTTAGCGTCCTCTAAAACGGGTGACAAAGGGGCAATGACTTGTGTAATGTTAACAAGGGGAGAAGTTGAGGTGCTCCCCTCCTCTGCTCAGCCAAGCATTGCTTATTGCAGTTTGGTTTGGATTTTTGATCTTGGATTAAAAAAGATTCATGCTTTTCAAAAGTTGCTAACAGTTTATTAACAACTCATTCTGTGGGAACTTATTTGTGGGCAGCAGAAGGTGGGAAGAGGCTGTTTCTGCAGAAAACAAATGCTGGTGAAAACCTCTCGGAGCTGAGGTTGGTGTGAACTTGTGGGAGTGGAAAGAGAGCATTTGTATCTTTGTAAGGGCTTGAAAGCAAGGTGAAGCTTGTGATGCAGCTTACACGTGTCATGTGCTGCCCACAGCATCTCACTGGATAGTTGGCCAAGACCTAAAGGTGAGTATGTGTGTGATGGCCTATCTTACCAGCTATCAGGGATAGCAGCTGTAGGAGTTACTGGAAGCTAAATGCAGCTCTCCTCTACTCTCATTTGTTTCATTTTCTTTCAAATGTGTCACAGCTGCTTGATGGTGAGACAGATTTCTTCCATTGTCCATCTTAGTGAATTCTTCTCTTGCTCTGGTTCCTGTGGTTCACTGCTTGCTTGCACACCCTTCTCTTCATCTCCTTGCTTGTTTTTTTTGTGATCCTTCCTGGAAAGCTGGTGGTGCTTTGGTCACTAAATAGTCTTGGGGAAGAATTAAAGCCCTTGTTTCTCTTTGCATTCCTCTGTCTTCCCCATGAACAGGCCCCTCTTCAACCTTTCTTGTCTTCTCCTTTGACTCTAACATCGTGCTTGATTGCATTGTGCCTTCACACTACTCTGCAGCAGCCTCAGCCCTGCTCTGCAGCCCTGTGTTGGCACCTTCTCCCCTTCTTAGTTCTTGTTCTCATGACTTTATATCTATTCTGTTCTGTCACTCTGCATATTTTTTTTTAATTATAGATGTCTACTGGCTGAAAACAATAAAGGATGAACAAGTTTTAGTGTAATTTGAGTACATATGACTGTTTGAGACCTAGGGCAGATGGTTATAGAATCATAGAATGGGTTGGCTTGGAAGGGACCTGAAAGATCATCTAGTGACCTCCCACTAGACCAGGTTGCTCAAAGCCTTATCCAACCTGGTATAGTTTTAGTTTGTGTTTTCACCAGTTCCCATAGCAAGTAAATAATGGAGGGGGGGGGAGTTCCAGAGAATAGACAGGTGCATAACATGGTCTGTACCACATGGATTGGTCATGGGTCTGCCAGCATCCCAAGGTCACAGACCAAAGGAGGTTCTTCTGCAACCTTGCTTGTTGAAGGTACTCTGGGTGGCTTGCAACTGTCGAAAGCTTCACTCCTGAACACACTTACGTGGTTTCTAATTGCAACAAACTGCAGTATCATTCTGAGTTCAAAGAACTGTGGATTGCCCTTTTGATCATTATACTGCCCTGTTGGATGTGTGTGCTCTTTCATTTTACCAATAGAAAATACTACCTAGGTGTGATTAAGTGGTGGTTTTGCATTAGTAACAGTTTCCTTTTTAACATCAAAAGTAATCTTTGGGGTTTTTTGTTTGATTTGCAGCCCCATCTGTTTTGATATGATTGAAGAAGCCTACATGACAAAATGTGGACACAGCTTCTGGTAAGTTTTTTTTTCTCTTGTATTGAGGAAAATGTCCATGTCTTACAGCATGTGCGGACTGATGTTGTTGTGAATCCCTTTCCTTTGGAGTCCTTGGTACTTTTCTCCTGTGCCCAGAATCGGAGCAGTTTGCCTCCTTATCTCTGTTGGTTCCACTGCTGTAAAGGTCCTGGGAGTGAGTGTTGGTGTTGGGAGGTCCTTCTTACCTTTATGCAAGACCATACATTGTTTGAAGTGGCTTCTGTTTTGTCTATTGCAGTTCCCAAACTTTTTAAGAGAAGATATACTTCAGAGATGTTTCTGGTGTGTTGAATTTGGCCCAAGTTGGGCTTATTTTTCAGTGTGCTATCTCTGGCTGTTGTGAGGAGCAAATGTTTCATGGAAAAGTACAAGAACCCTCCAGGGGCAGGTGTACAACTACGAGCTACTCCTGCTCTCAGCTAGGGATTGGAATAAATGTTAAACCATGACATGTACACTGTACTCTTATGGTGTCTGTTAACTAGAAATAGCCTACCTTTTACAAGAACTACAATTTTAGTAGCATAAAGCACTTCCTTAAGCAGCTGATCCAGTAGAAATGTCTGACCTGCAACAGGAAAGGTAACAGCTGATTTTTGTGTCTTTTAACACTTTATCCCTGTGATCTATAAGTTTTTTAGAAAGTCCAAGACGAGAAGTGTTCCAGTATCTTTATTTAGAAAGAACAGAGCAATGTTGTCTCATTGTGTCTGCCAGCAGCTGACATCAATCTGTGTTCTTAGTAAGATGCTTAAGCCTCATGCTAAGGTGCATCTTGTAGCTACTGTGTCCTGCTCTCAACAGCGAGCACCTCTGAAGTCGCTTCTGGTGAGAACAACAGTCAAGAGAAGTTTTAGGTGTTTTCCCTCCTCTGTTACACAAAATATGGAATAGCTTTTAATGTCCCTTGCTAAGTATTTGGCTAATCTAGAAGTTGCTTCTGCCTAATGCAGTCTGTCTGTTAGCTCTGCCTGTAGAAGAGGGATGTGAATTTGACATGGCAGCATGGCTGAAGTAGCTGTATGGCCGCAGTACTCAGGGAAATAAGAGTGAAGTACTTAATACCTTTTGTAACCCTTGCCAAGAAACTTAGCCATCTTTGTGCTGCAGATTACTCAAGTTTATACTGGAATACTTTAGCTCCACTGTAGGATCTTGGCAATGCAGCTTTTAGCTGGTGACCCAGAGTACACTTATCTAGGGTTGATGATGTTAACATTGTGCTTATGTTTTGTTCCTTCATGTTTGCTCACTTTTGTTTCTTGTTCTCTCTGTTTTTAAACAGCTATAAGTGTATTCACCAGAGCTTGGAGGACAATAACAGATGTCCCAAATGCAACTATGTTGTGGACAACATAGATCACCTTTATCCCAACTTCTTAGGTGAGCCCTAGGCTTGCTTATATGAGAAACCTCTTTGTTAAGGAAGACAGGCACTTGCAAATTCATCTTATAAATAACCAGCTTCTGGATATTGAAAATTAAATCCAAACATCAGCTCTTTGGTCAGCTGTGGGTTTTTTATTAAAAAAACCCAAAACAAATGGTTAGTAGTATAAATTGTCAATACTCCACTGCCTCCAGCAGTTCTGCATGCTGACTTACAGTAGTGAGACTGACTTGGTGCTGAATTTTTAATGTTGTACTATTTTGGCTACTATAGTGAGGTCCATGTGTATATATGTGTGAACTGGACACAGAGAAATTACTCATACGCGTACCTATAAAAATCCTAATTCACTGCTTCATAAGCAGAGGAGGGAAATGTTCCTGTCTGGAAATAGAGCTTAAAACTTAGTCATGGGGAGAAGAGATGAAATAAAACATTGCAGTGTGAAATATCAAAATGAAATAAAATCTTGATTTCATGTGCTGGGGTACACATTAATAAAGCCACAGTAGCTGAGGAATGCTTCAGAAACAGAGCTCTTGATTTAGACCCCAGCCTGTTGTGCTGAGGCAGGTCTTGGAGGATGTGTTAAGTGTACAGAATCAATGCTCCTTGACCTGTGTTCAAGGTTTTGAGGTCTGTGTTGGAGGGGGAAGAGCTTCTATGTGTGTGCAGAGGGTTGAGGCTTTCTTTTTGCACTGTTCACTAAATTGGTATGAAATAAAACTGTAGCAAAACTGTATCTTTAAAAAAATGCACATAGTGATTAAAGGAAACAGTTATGTTCAGCTATGCTTGTTTTCAGCCTGTAATAAGTCAGTTAATGTTTTATCTCCTTCATACTGTGACGTAGTTCTGCCTTGGAGTTGAAAAACTTTGTCAAAGAACCATGGGTGCTTAGAAAAAGGTTCTGAAGCAATTTGGGGAATGTGTAGGCTTTATATTTGTTGATGATTTTAAAATCTTTATATACTTAAAAAAAATCAAGGAATAAATTGAGGAAAAAAGTGGAGACATCTACTGTTTTAATTACTGATAAATTTACTGTGAAATTAATGACTTAAGAAAAAAGAGGTGGAATCTTTCATACTTGTTTTGTGGACTTTAAATAAATCTCTTCTGACATCTTATTTATGTTTTTTAGTCAATGAACTTATTCTTAAACAGAAGCAAAGATCTGAGGAGAAAAGACTCAAATTGGACCATTCAGTGAGTAGCACCGTATGTTCCAACTTTTTTTACTTTATATTTATTTAATGGCTTTGTACAGAATTTGTCATTATGTGGTATAATTTAGAAGAAATTACACTGAGCTAATGCTTTAACTTGCTTTGAGGAAATAATAGCAATATCTGTGGCACTAGATCCCTTCAAACTTGTTAGCTCTCGTTCTTCCTGCTGATGTTACGTATGCAGAGAATCTGTGTTAGCATAGTTAAGTGTCATATGATGCATTGAATATAACCAGGGAAATTACCTACAGATGCACACATGTTTAAAGGTAGTAATTTTCATTCAGTGTTGGAAATTACAGCTACAGTGAGAGTAATAGATGATTAGAAGTGCCATGGGCTTGTCTGATGTGCAAGAAGCTGCGTTTTACAGGGAAATGAATGATACCAGCCACAAGAGGGAGAAGGATGTGGTTGAGTACTTTTGTGCTGGCTCTAATCCCAGAAAAAGCTGCCTCTATCTTCTAGACTTGCTTCATAGCACAGAATAAGAGCATGATCTGTGTTCTCAATTTGTGGAAACTCCTGTACAACAGCAGAGGATGCTCTCATACATAAGATTAAAAACAACCATATGACATTAACCAGGAAACTTGCATGTTTGTTTTGCTGTGTTTGGTTTCCTTTCTTGGCCTCTAATTTGTAAATGAGGCTGCAGAATAATGATAAAAGTTATAGAGCCCTTGTTTTTGTCAGTTAACACTTAAATAGAGGGTGAGTTTTATTAATTTAGGGGCTATGTTGCAGAAACCAATGCTGGCAGCATTTGTATGCCTCAGAAAAGAGCAGGCTTTAAGGATTCATTGGTTTACTCACAGTAAGTTATATTCAGTAGAAAATACTTGTATACCATGTTCAATATAAAATATGGATAAACAATATCTGTCTTAAAATGTACACAATTGACCTGAAGGCATGTACAGTAACTTCTTGGAAATCGCTTCTGCTAACTCAGTCCCTTTAGAAACTACTCGCATAGATGGATCTGTGTTAGATAATGACCAGTAAGTGGAAATTTCCCATGACTTCATGCCCCAAACAGTGTTGTCTCTGCCTTTTGGCAGCAAAGAAAAAAATACCAACATCTCTAAAAAGAGAAACCTTGCTGTTTTACCAGCTTCTTAATGTGCCTGTTCTCATCTTGTATTACTTTCAGTATTAATGGAAGTCATTCAAGATACATTGCCATGAATGCCCCTATTATATGAAGGCTGGGTGTCAAGAAGAAAGGGACAACCTCTTTCCACTCGTGCCCTGTGATAGGACAAGGGGCAGTGGATGCAAGCAAAAGCACAGGAAGTTCCACCTCAACATGAGGAAGAACTTCTTTACCCATCTGGATGCATTCCTGTGTAACCTGCCCTAGATTCTATGGCCCTGCTCTGGCAGGGGGGTTTAACTTGATCTCCTGAGGTCCCTTCCAATCCCTAACATTCTACGATTCTATTCTTGGTCATAAATTTGTTTTATTAAGAAATCAAGTTAAGGCATCTTTGAAGCTTTCTGAGTAGTTTAATCATAGTATATTTAACTAGTTATATTAGTATGTTAGTTGCAGATCCTGCTGACTTGCTTAAACTTTAAGTTGTTCCAGATCAAAATTGAGTCTTTTGCCTCTTGCTGTTTCTCCATGTTCTGATGAGAGTTGTATAAAAAGTTGTTCTATACAGATGTTACGTGTTTATTTTTTTTAATCTAGTGAATACAAATAGGCTACAGCCTCTGAGAAAATGCCTGGTTTAGACTGGATGTTATTTCTAGTTCCTGCAATTTTAAGTATCTTGATTTAGTGTCATAGCTTTTATAGGGCAGGATTTTGTAATCCAGCTTTGTTTCTTAGAAGGCCTAAAGACCTTTCAGCTGCTTCTGTTGGTTCCTAAGACTTTCTGATTAAGGCTGTATTAGCATTAGCCTATATTTTAGGACAGGAAAACCTAAATAATACAGTTCTTGCTGACAAGAGCAAACAGCCGGTAGGGAAGAACAGGCTGCATGGTAGTATGCTGGCTCTCTGAGGGGTCCTTTTCAGCTCTAGTAGGCTGAATGGGAACATCACCCCGACAAGCTCCTCCTTTCTTGCTCTTACAATTCCTGTGAAAATAATCTTAAGAGGAGTAGTATAGGAGGTGAGAATAGGAAAAAAAGCTGATACTACCTTATTCCATCTGAATTTAGCATGAGGGCTTTGCCTATTACTTAGTTAAAAAAAAAAAAAGCTATTGCCACTTAACAGTATTTCAGATAGATGTAATCCAGCTAAGCTTGGATAAACATGGTGGGTTTTTTCTTCCCATGGAAATGTGTTTTCAGAAGCTAGAGCACAAATCAGATGAAATTGTGGCTGTAAATAATCTCTTCCTACTAGCAGCAGCTATGCTCTCATAAAGCACAAATATCTTCCAAATAAGATAAGTGGTTACACAGTAGGGTTGAAGAGCTATATACTGTATGTGTGGGAGAATTGGGAATTCTGATCTCTGAAAATTTGAAACTTATACAAAGGCATGAAATACTGTGGTGTTGCTTTTAATATCTGTTGCTGGATATTGGCCTGAATGGCTTGAACTCGCTGTTTCTCCAATGTCTCTTCCTCTCTTTCTAGAATGGCCATAGGTGGCAGATAATTCAAGATTTGTTGGGGACTGACCAAGACAATCTTGACTTAGCCAATGTCAACCTGATGCTGGAGCTGCTGGTGCAAAAGAAGAAGCAGTTGGAAGCGGTAAGAAGTTTATATTTTCTTTAAATGAACACGGTCTAGTTAGCAGGGCTTTTTTCTATGCTTTTATCTTCATGAAATAAGATTCTATTGCTGAATTAATTCCACAGAACTTTCTCTTGCATTCTGGTGCTGAAATGTTGGCCATCTCACTGACCTTTGCAGCAAACTAACACTTCCGGTGTGACACCTGTAACACACTTAGTGTTGCTGCTTGCAGCGTTGTATAAACAAGCAGGGAAAAAAGAAAAGCATAAGAGAAAGTGGTTGGGAGAACAGAAATGCATGTTTACTAATTGACTTGCACAAGTAAATACCGTATCTTTCTTGGTAATGAGCATGAAGAAGTCCAAAATACTGGTTAAGGAATAAACTCAAATATGCAATAAAGATCCCACCTCTTAGTGGGACAGATAGAACCTGAATCACTACCATCCCAAAGACTTTTTTTGGCATTTAATGCTGAAAGAAAGCTTAGGTGTTTTGTTCATGAGTTGCTGTGAATTAATTGAAATGTAGTTTGGGATAAGTCTCATGTATTTGGCCATTCCATGCTGTTGTTCTTAAGTGACTATTTTCCAGTTGAGAGACCCAGACCTTCTAAATTAAACTGGATTACAAAATTTGGCCTAGTGAACTTCAGGTAGGAGGGTGGATTTTTATGATGCTTTAAGAGGTGAGGAAACCAGCTGAGTATTGGGGATGGCTTATCTTACTCTTGCAGAATCAATATTTACACAACTTGTGGTTCTGATGGAAGGAAAGCAACCCAAAAATGTTTACTGACAGTTTGCAAAACTGTTGTCCCCTTATTATGTGAGGACTTGTACGCAACTCTTTTATGGTCATTCAGTGAAGAGTATGGTTTCCAAAACTTCTTTTTTTTTCTCAAGCCTTTTTGTGTCATTTGTGACAAATCTGAAACAAAGAAGGCACGGGACTGAATATATGGGTGCTTCTGAGCAGGAATACTTTCAATACAAAGCCTTGAGCAAAAGTACATTTGACACTTAAAGAACAATTTCTAAAAACACTTTCTTTTGTTTGCTTCACTTTAATCATAGGGGTGGGGAGGAAGAAAATCTCAGGAAACTGGTAGTCTTGCATCCTAATCTTTTTGTCCTATCCTATCTGCCTTCAGTGGATTCTGTGTGCTTCTATGTCTTGATCCTTTTTGTGTGTGTTCACAGTTCTTTAATAATAAATATTTCAGTAGGTTATGAAAATAAGAAAGTGCTGGGATAGGATTAAAAGCTATATTTCAGCATTGGTATAGCCCTATTTTTCTTTCCTCTTGTGCTTCTGTTATCTTGCCCTGTCAAGGTTTGGCTAATTTGGGTGAAAATATTGAGCTGATGGTTGAGGTGAATGACCTGTTATGGAAAGATCAGAAAGGGATGTTTTAGTTTAGTCCATGACTTAGTTGTCTTCCACTTGGCAAAATCTTCAGCAGTGATCACCTTTTATGTAAACACAATGTTAATCTGGGGGTGGGTGTGATTCTTTTAATGTCAATACTTCATGCTTTAGTATGTTGATCATGAAGTGGATGTTAATAATCGTCTTCTAGGGTAGAAGATGAGGCTGTGACACCTGTATTCCAAAACCAGTTTCAGATGCAGTAGCCATAAAAAGAAGAAAAAAAAATTCAGTTTACTAGTAAGTCGTGAGTCAGTAATGCACAGACAAGAGCTGTTAAAAGGATTTTGACCTTCATGTGAAAACTTGAGCCTAAAAAACCTTTAACCTATGAGGCGAAGTAAAATTACCATTCTTAAAATTGCCTTAAGCTATTTTCTCTTCACCTGTAAATGAAAGCTGTTTCTGTGTTAAGTGTGGATTTCAGTGTATTCAGCAAATGTTTTTCACAATGTGTATAGAAGACTTAACTTCCTTATTTGCTATATTCCAGGAGTCCCATGCTGCCCAATTGCAGATCCTGATGGAATTTCTCAAAGTTGCCAGGAGAAACAAGCGAGAGGTAACTTGCTTTGTGTTTCAGTGGGTGATGTCTGCTACTTTCTAGCAGTTCATTTCTGTTTAAGTGATGTGTTAGACTGGCATTATCTCTGCAGAGAAAAAGGCATGTTTGGGGAAATCTCAGGTGGAGGACACACAGGTTTTGAGGAAAATGAATCTCTCTTTGTGTGACAGCTTCAATTTTTAATCCCTTGCCTTTTTGTCTCTCACTGGTGAAGCATGTGGGAAGACTGATTTCTCACTGTAAATTTACATCAGATTCTTGAAACAAGATTTTTTTTTCTCTTGATGGGAAAAAGGAAAGATGGGGAAGGAGTGAAATTGTTGTCACACCTATTTTTTTTCTTCTAGTACATCAAGTCCCATGACACATGAAATGTCATGAAAGAATGAATGAATATTCTTTGCTCTTTCCTTACTTGTCTCGATAGGAGTGTCACAAGAGATGTGAGAAGGTTCCATAATCACATACACAGTCTTTCATGGTTTGGGACTTATTTATAATGCCATGCAATGCATAAACCCTAATAACAGAAATATCCTGGAAACCTAGAAATATTTTCACAAGGACGTGCTTTCTTGCAGGTTGTGGTTTTTGATAATATATGTGAAGAACATAAGACCCCTAACAGTGTGACTGTAAGGTCAAACTCGAGCCATGCAAAGGTGATGGGTGTAAGAACCATACCCTCAGTCCATTCTAGACAAGGCTTATGTAGTCATCCCAATCTGTTAGCTTTTGTTTTTTGAATGCTGGTAGAAGTTTATTTTATGATGGCTTAGTTTACAGATACCTCTCAATTCTTCAGCATTATCTACTTTCACTTTCTTGTATTCTTAATATTTAGTATTATGGAGAGAATGTCAGAAACTTGACCCATCTTCACTGCAGAACTAATGGAGGCTGTGGCTGTTATAAGTTGTTTAATGAGCACTGATGAACATCAGGATTCATTGCTGTTTGAGGGATCATAAAGATACTGGGGAAGCTTCCTGGTAATGCTGCCTTTGTCTAGGAGGTGAAGTGAGAAGTAGGTGCTTCAGGGGGTTCATACAGAGCTCATCTAGAGTGTTACCCCTTGAGTAATTCTGCAGTGACTGACCATGAACTCAGTAAGGCCTTTGTGTTCTCCTCCTTCCCCAGGTGACACTGAATTAGAACAACTCTCACAGAAGGAAGGGCTGTTCATACCTACTTCAGTTTGCATGAACTGAGTGGAAATGATGAAGGGGAATTGCATAGCTTCTGGTTTTTAACATACTGTAGCACAGTGTTCAACCACAGACTATGATTTTCAGCATATAAACCTTTCCCATCTTACCTACATCTGCTCTTGGCTTTGCTAATAATGAACAAGGACAGCATCACTTTAAAGGCTAAAGAAAACTGATTTTGGATGCAGATACTGCAAGTAGAGCCTTGAGAACATCCTGAAGGGATGTGGGGACAAACTTTTTTTCAGATCCTCACTCTTCCTGCTTAGGTGTTTCCTCTGCAAAGAATGTATTTGATATTATTTCTTACCCCCCTTTCTATTCCAATGTGAAATGCAGACTGCCACAGTTCAGAAGACTTTTGTGTGGGCCTGTGAGTTCTGTCCTTGCCATAGTGGTTAGGCAAGGCCTAACCATTTATTTTCAGGGAAATGAGGATTTGTCAGACTTGCTACTATGTCATCAGTAATAAAGTTATACCACCAGAGTAAATGAAAACAGTTGATATGTCATGTCTAGTAAGTCCCAAGTACAGTCCCTCTCTGTAGCTGGTAGAATTTGTGACAAGTACTTCTTTCTGGAGGTTTTTTTGTGTGGATAATAGGGGAGTTACTACTTGGGAAAGGGCATGGGATAATCCAGTGGTAACGATGTATCCACAGGATTTCAAGGTTTGGAAAGGACCTCTGGGGACTTTGTTCAACCCCTCTGCTCCTTCAGGGTCACCCAGAGCAGGGGGCCCAGGATAGCATTGTCCAGGCAGGTTTGGCATCTCTCCACAGAGGGAGATTCCACAACCTCTCTGGACAGCCTGGGCCAGGCCCTGCCACCCTCACACAAAGTTTTTCCTTCTGTTCAGATGGAACCTCCTGGGTTGTAGTTTGTGCCTGTTGCCCCTTGTCCTGTCACTGGGCACTACTGACAAGAGTCTGGCCCCATCCTCTTGACCCCTTCATTTTAGATATTGATCAACATTGATCAGGTACCTTCTCAGCCTTTTTTTTCCTCTAGCTAAACAGTCCTTATGTCACTCAGCCTTTCCTCAGCACAGGCATGCTCCAGTCCCCTCAACATCTTTGTTGTCTTCACTGGACTCTCTCCAGTAGTTCCTTGTTTCATTTGAACTGGGAAACGTGGAACTGGATACAGTTACCTACACGTGGCCTTACCAGGGCAGAGTAAAGGGTGAGGAAAACTTCCCTCAACCTGGTGGCCACAGTATTCTTAAGGCACTCCAAGATACATACCATTGGCCTTCTTGGCCATGAGGGCCTGTTGCCAACTCATGGTGAGCTTGTCTACTAGGACTCTCAGGTCCGTGTCTGTGGAGCTGCTTTACAACAGATCAACCCTTGACCTGAACTGGTGCAGGGGGTTATTCTTCCCCAGGTGCAGGACCCTACACTTGCCCTTGTTGAATTCCTTGATGTTCCTCTTCACTCAGGTCTCCAGCCTGTGCAGGTCTTGCTGGGTGACAGCACAGTCTTCTAGTGTCAGACACTCCTCCCTGTTTTGTACCATCAGCAAAAACTTGCTGAGGGTGCACCCAGCTTGCAGAAAGCCCAAAGAGCTAGTTTGGAAGCTGAGAAGGGGAGGGAGGGTTAAGTGACCATATTGGCAATGCAGTAAAGCAGAGGAAGGTTACCGGTCTCTTGCTGCTGTGAGAGGTGACTCCTTAAGAAATAAAGATGGAACTGAAGGAATATGTGTGGACCCTGGAGCACTTCTATGATGTATTGCTCATAGTGAAAAGTCATATGAGGTGGCTTTATTATGGGGAGAAATGCTGCCTTTTTCCCTTACCTAATTCAAATGAATTCTATTAAAGAAAACTGCGGGGTAACTGCAATTTCACTCAGTAAGCCAGAGCTATAACATGAAATTCTTAAACCAAAGAAGCTTTTCTATATATTATGACAAGTGCCTGTTTCAAATTTTTGGCTTAACATTTAAAGGAGTGTTTGATCTCCTGGTAGCTTTATTTCCTAATATGCTTCTTGGAATATTATTTATTGCATGATTTTCATTAAAGGGTTTTATTTATTATATACTGCAAGTTCTTACATAGAGATCAGGTACTTTCTAAGGCAATATCTGTATTAACTAATAGTGTACCTGTAGAGTATTTCATAACATGTTCAGAGCATGTAGATAACTGCCTGTAACTGTCCTTGCCTGCATCACTCATAAGTTTTGTGGTTTGTTGTTTGTGGTTTTTTTTCCCCCCTTCTGCCTTCATGAAATGATTACTTTTAAGCTTATTGGAAGGGGTTTATGTCCAGAAGAAAACTATCTTTATAGACTCATACTTAAGAATTCAGAACATTGCTGTAGTCAAGTATTTTGACAAATGCCTCTTTTCTTGTGCTTTCATAATTTCTCTAGAAGATAAATGTGAGGTTCAGCACTGGCAGAAGTTTCTATTAGAAATCCTGTTTTGATGTGTTCATAAGTCTCCAAAACATTGATCTTTTCAAGCTGATATTTACTGCATATTTTTTCCACAAGTATTTGCAAGTCCTCTTTCTTTCATGTTTATATTTTTTGTTTTGCTTTTTTTTCTTTTGGGCCTATGGCAAAAAAAAGACAAATCCTTGGCAGCAGTAATAAAAAAAATTCTTTCTTTGAAAAAGATCAAAAGCAAATGGCTAAAACTTGAAAATACTTTTTTCAACAAAGTAATTGATAGTTTTGGAGGGGAAAAATGTATCGATCATCTACAATAGTTGGTCATCTCTAAGCATGGCTCTGTGCCTTTCCAACTGTGTGCACAGATAATTGAATGCATGCTCCCAGTTTCTTTTTTATATCCAACAGTATTGAAATCAAGGATTCAAGGAGTCTGGAAGGTCAGATTTAATAATGAAATACTTGACTCTCTTATTCCTATTTTCAGGGGAAACCAAATGAAATAACCTGTGATTTGTAAAAATTAGTATTTTCTTGACAGAGTTTTAAGGTTGTTAGCTGTGTTGCATAAATATTATTGCCAGTTTAACTTGGTTTACTTTTAAAGGATCACAGATTCTTTTGTCTTGAACACTTTGAGCTGATATTAGTTAATACCAAAAATTTCTCCCCAGTTTTGTATTCATCACTTTAAAGAGAGGCCTTACTAATTGTTTTGTCAGGATTTGAATGTTACTAAATGAAGTTAGACACCACCATATATCCTGTATAGAATTTGTCACAAAACATGGTTAGCTCAGCTACCCGATGGCCAGTGTTTCCTGTGAATTGCTTACTGGAGGACAATACTGAGCTTAGTTATTAGTAACACAAATTAACTTCTACAGCATACAGGTGGTATTCCTTAAATGCATTTGCGTTTCTCTTAGTAGCTGTCACTTGATATTTTTTTTTTCTGTTTGTGGTGTTGTGGGTTTATTTTTGTTGTTTGGTTGGTTCTGTTTTGTTTGCCTTTCTAATAAGGTCACAAAGTCTCTTCTATCTAACAAACAAGACCCTCTTCCCTGCTAATGCATAGGGGCTCTCTTTAGCTAGTAAACATCCTGGGACAGAGCAATAATCCTGACATGTCTCTGGCTGTGGCACTGAGTGCCTGCTCAGCATTTCGGAATCATTGTCATCCTTTTCAGCCTTAAATGCATGTATCTATCCAGCTGTCTTCACTTACTCCATATTGTGAGCATGGTAAAGACTAAAAATAAGTGGAGTTATTAGTTATTGTGGGATAATTGCAGGGAATTATAAGCATGAATTCTCGAGGGATGTCATTACCTTGTGTTAATCACTTCATCTGTCAAGTCTTATTGTTCTGTGCATACACACATGGATGAACTAATGAGCAAGCAAGAAGAGGTGACAGAACTAGAAATCAGTCATGCTCTTCTGTTGTCATATAGTCTTGATTATATTCCAGGACTCCCGAGGTGAATTTATAGCTATAGTAATCTCTTTCCTACCCACTGCACTTAAATAACTGGTATTTAAAATCTATTTGCATTTCTGAGCTACTCAATGAGAGACGTGAGCTCTGACTGCAGTGATACAAAGCCAAGGGTACAGTTGGTGTGTGAGCAGCAAGCTAGAGATTATCCTATAAACATAAGTGTATAGCAACTGACTCTCCTTACTAGAGAAGCCTTTCCAAAGTAGAAGGAGCAACCTAGTACTAGGAGCTAAGTGGAATGTACAGTGATGTATTAAACTCCAAGACAATTGATCTAAATGATCAATGAGCTTTGTTCTCTGCCCCAGATGTCTTTCTCTTGTGACACTTTTCTATTGGCCTTCAAAGCATTACTCCTGCAACCCAAACTGGAGGATTTAAATGGTGGGGAGGAAAATTCCAGGTATGAAATCTATTTTTGATCATCCAGGCATCTCCCTCCTCCTACCCTTAGGAATTCTGTGTGTTAACTTGATCAGGAAGTTGTTTTCAGCCCTTTCTGTTAACCGTTTCCCAGTTAAGAGGAAACAGTTACCATGTGGAGGAAGGATTGATCAGAGAGAAGAAATAATCCCTGCGGATAAATGTGTTGCAGATGGACTATGCATGTGTCTAAAAGGCTTCAATACCACGTTTCACCAACAAAAGGAACTTGCAGAGGTTCAGATGTCCTTCATGCTGAGAGAAACCTTGCATCTTTTACTTGTGCAAAGGGTTCATAATGGTGAAGTATTATGTCAAAATAAAGGGGATTTCCAATTTAGAAAGCTAAAAGTCTCTCTGAAATCTGAAGGTGAGTTTCTTACCATAGTTGGCCTGTGTATTGTAACAGTCTTTATATCCAGAGCAATATTGTAAAGAAAACCCAGAGACAGACAACTTTCAGCTGGCTTCCAGAGAGAAACTGATCTCACTTGCTGTGGAGTTGTCCTTGAGGTATTGAGTTACACAGGGGAAAAAATTCATTTCACTGGCTACTTTTAGGAGATGTTCAGCTGCTGATACTTAAGCTTACACTCCTGTTTGTTAGAGCAGTAGTTGATGGAACAACAAGAATTAGGAAGAGGCTGTGGTGGATGGATGAAGTTGTGGGATGTAATGAAGGGATTTTCTACAGAGACTACCTGATTTATCCTCATCAGATGGATGGATGATACTTTTTCCCCTGTCCTGGTTGGTTCAATGGCTATGTGTGTCTGTGTGGGGGGAAAAAAAAGATGCTCCCTCTGGTAATAGTCTCATCTGTTTTTCTTGATCTATAGTGTAATCTATGTTGTGATGAATGCAGGAGGGTTTTGGATCAGAGCCTTGAAGGTGTATGAGTTAACGTGACTTGTGAGCTTTCAAAAGTGTGAATTCAGATGCTCTGTTTAATTAGTGTTAGGGATTTTACAGTATTTCTGTAGAAAAATAACCTCCTATTCTTTGCTTGTGCTCTTTCTAGAATAAGGCAGAGTTGGTCAAGTGTGCCTGACTCTTTTCCTCAAGCACTTTTCTAGGCAGTTGCTTTCTAGGTTCTCTGTGGCACTGGGAGGCTCTACTGAGCTTTTAGGTTTTTGCAGACCTTTAGAACTGGCACCAGGAGACCCTGTCAGGACCATTTGTTGTCTGTGCTGTGCAAACACAAAGGATGAAGTCACTGCCTCCTGGGGGACCCTTGGTTTGGGATAAACAGGAAGCCCCAGGATGAAAACTCAGTGCTGTGCCCGGCTATACTTGTTGGTAGATAGGCAACTGAAATCAAACTGAGCATGACCTGGTGTTTAGCATTGTGTGGATTCAAATTTATATTTCCGCTCGAGGCTCTTAATGTGGAAATTCAGTAGTGTGGTGGGGTGTGTCTGAGCAACTCTAACTAGGGGATTTTTCTTTATTCACGTTATTCAGGCCCAAGAGTTATCTTTGAAGAATGCTTTGTAGGTATCTAAGATAGCATCAGACTCAAACTGGAGGGTTTTTGGGGGACTGGCTTGTGGGTATGAAAGGGGGTTGGATCTGAAAGCTTACCTAAAGAATATGAGAAGCCTATGTTTCTGACTGTGGTAGCTTCTTGACTTGAATGCCTGAAATCTTTTCCAGAGAATATAGAAACAGGCTATTTTGAGGTAATTGCTTTTCTTGTGTGTGTGTAACATGGGGACAAGAATTTTATATACCTACTTATTGTAGTTCATGCAGTGGAGTTGAAATGATGAGGTTTGACTGAATTGAAGCCTTCTCCTTATCCACGTTGGCCTTTTCAGTTCTGGGAAAACATCTGTGTCTGAGAAGAGAATTTATAGTATGTGCTCCTATTTTAGCATACTCTTTGGTGTTCATTCTAAGTGTTTTTGCTGACTTAATCTGAAGTTTGACAGGCATGATTTTGCCCATCACTGGGACAGGACTTGGCTTGTTTTCTGTGCCCAGCATAGTGAAAATCAAATTAAGGGTCTGTAAATCTGGATCTACTGCAAGGACTGTAACTCATTTTGCTTTCCTTAAATGTCCCTCAATAGCTGGCAATTATAAATCGGTAGTCTCATTTTTCAAAGTTTAATTGGAATGAATGTGGTTTGATTTAAGGTCTTTGATAGATTAAAGCTAAGCCATGAAACACTTGAGCCAACCTACCAAAAAAACAAAACAACAACAAAAACCCCAAACCTCTGAGTGTGGGCATTAGTAAGTCACTTGATGCTGACATTCTAAGAAAACTTGTCCTAGAATAAGCATGAAACACATGAAACAACAGCCTTGTTTTTAAACTTGCTCCTGTCAGGTAAGTAGGTTTAAGTTGCTGTAATGTAACTAGAAGGAAGAATTAGTAAATGAAGTCCCACATCTTGTACTTCTGTCTCTGTGTAATAGTTAATAAAAGCTGGCCAATAAAAGGTCTCTGCTCTTGTTCCTATAAAAAGGTCTCCTGTTTATACGATAGCAACAACAGTCAATTATTTTTCAGTTGTCCAGTTTGGCTGTGAGCCAGTACATTGTGGAATAGCTGGTTTCCTTGCAGTAATTTTGGAACTTCTACGTGCTTTTGTAACTTCTTTCTAAATGGCCTTTATGAAAGTGGGGGACTAATGGTATTTGTCTGCTGGAGCTGAGTGCCGACAGGACCCATGCTGTGCAAGTGTTGCTTAACTCTATCACTAATCTCAGAGCTGCAGCACCACCTGCTATTCTTGCTGTAGGTTTTTCAAGTGAAAATGGAATTATCTGTTATGGTGTAGTGGCTTGTAAATTACCTGTGGCAGTCTAGTTTTAAACCATTAAACTTGTGCTGTCTGTGACTCTAAATATAAACTGAAACCTTCAAAGTAGCAAGATTAGGATATAAATACAATGTCATCTCATTTTAAGGAAGAAGCAGCTGTGCTAGAAATAGGTATGGACCCAGCAGTCCTTTCTTCTGTTGGCAAGGTTTACAGCTTGTCTGGCTACTAGACAAATGATAGGTGTTCTCTATTAATCCCTCTCCCTTCCAAAAGGGGAAGAGAAAGCAAGTAAGGGAAAAATTCATTGATTAGGAAAGCAAACTAAACCAGTTTTAATGAAAAGAGTAATAAGAAAAAGAAATATATACAAAGCCAATATTAAACTCAAGCCCTCTGACAGTTGTCACTGTCACCACTGTGGACAGGCACTGGAGAAGTCCCAGAATGGACTCAGCAGCACACAGGAGGTGGATTCTGGAATTGGATTCAGGAACACAGAGATTGAAGGCAGAATGGACAGAGTCCTTCTTGGATTCTGGCCATTGAAGAGCTTGACCTTCAGCATTATATCATCCCATACATGGGATGGAATCCCTTGGTCAGTCACCTGTCCTGGCCGCTCTTCCTTGCAGGTGCTACCTCTTATTTACTGCACCTCAGTGTGGTGCACAAGATTGAGCCAGTCTCCTTGGACTACACAGGGGCAACATATAAGCAAGAGCCTTTCTGCCCACGCCAATCCTTGATAGTGACTAAACACTAAGTGTTATCCCTGCTAGAACAGACACTTTTTGAAAATGTGCTGTTAACTTCAGAAAATGCAGTTACTTAGAGTCTGAGATGAAAAGTGAAATCACTGAACAGAATTAGGTCTGTTCTAACTCAAACTAGGACATTTACCTTCAGGGATACAAGCTTTTTAATGTTGAAAAGGTAAATTAAAACAGTGGATCATCTGATGCAGAGCATGTGGATACTTGGAATGCTGATCAATATCAGGTGTGTTTTTGTTTAGGCAAAACTTTCTGCCACTCAAGGATCAAGCCTAAGCCCTTGAGTGACTAAATCTTTGGGAGTAGCTTTCCAAATTTTCTTGGGAATGTCATACTAAGAGGAATATATCTTAATTTACTAGTAACTTTGGATTTGGGCAATTTGATATTCAAAATGACAAAATTTTGTCTGGCTTTTAGACAATGTTGTGCTTAATAAACTCTCAGTGGACTTGCTAATGTGGTAGCAGCTTCTGGTCCCAGGCCACAGTGCTAGTTGACTTTAGATTTGTACTGTGAGGTGAGTTTCCAGTTCTTAATGTATTTTAGCCTTGTGAATCTCAGTGCACCACGCTTGCATTGGAGCTGAGTTTTGACTGTTTAGTGCCAGACTCAGAGCTCTTGCCTAGAGAAGTGCATGTGTTTTGTATCTTGCAAGGGTGAGTGCAGGTGCTGTAGGTGCTTGGATGGGACATGTCTGCTGAATGAGGGTGGGAATTAGAACTGGTAAGTAGATGATGCCCTTGCTTAGGGGCAAACAACTGTCAAGTGTCTGACTTTGCAGTTGCTAGAGATGTGTGAAGCCAGGTTGCTGACTGACTGAAAAGCAATTGAAAAACCTGAAAAATATTACATGTGATACACAGAATGGAAAGGGGATGTTGGCTGGTGATAGGGAAAGTCCTCTTTTGCCCTTTCAGGGATAGCCCTCAAGTTGACTGGAATTTATGGTGTAATCCAAGGTAAGTATCACACCTATGAAAGAAATGCCACATGGCACTTGCTCAATGCGAAGAGCAAATCTCTCTGTGGCCATAATAGGTGATTTTCTTTTACTTTTTTTTTTTGACAATACAAAAATTTTACCAGGAAATTTAAGTTGGCAAATGGGAGGCTAGCTGCTTGCAAGGGAAATCTAAATGCCTTTTATCAAAACATTTTGTTTTGTTGAAGGGTGAAATTATCACTGGCTTTCATAGTGTTTTTTTTCCTCTAATGTTCAGTGTATGTAAGTCAGTTATAATACTTGGCATCAAAAATGTTACAGCATAGCAGTATCCCTTTGAATGATGTGAATCTTTGTGATTGACAGCAGAACACCTCATGCTCTTGTTTCACAATAACAGCTTTGTCTTGATTGTGGTTTATGTGCACGCTAATGTTAATCTGTGCATATGAACTTCCTGTCTAGAGACTTTAGAATCTTGTAGTATGCCAGTTAATATAGTTTAGGTTCCTGTTTGGATAGATCGTAATTTATCTTGGTGGTGCAGTGCAGATTGATTTAGACCTCTCCCATTCTCTTATCCACAGCAATTGGAGCAGATCCAGAAGGAGCTAAGTGTTCTGGAAGAAGATATTAAACGAGTAGAGGTGAGGTGCCCAGACACAGGCTATTTTTCATTTTCATCAAGCTGTCTGCTTGCTGTGGGGCTGCTGTGTTATATTTATGGCATTTGAGTCAGTAATGGGAAAATGATGCTCTTTAATTTGTTCATTTAGTTGATGTGTGTAAGCTGAAGGTTGGTAAGAAGGGGGTTTGAAACCTAGCTCTTATGTAATTGTATCTTTCAATTTCTTTGTGTTGGTAGTGAGTATTTTAGAGTAATTGCTAGAAGTCAACAGCCAGTATATTGATAATAACTTAGAATTTTTGTATGTTGCTGTGTTCTGGCTATTTGCACAGGCTGTTTAGCAGCCTGCCACTCTTAAAATGGAGAGGTATGAGGAGTGCCCAAGAGAGGCTGGGTGCGAGCAGAACCAGTTCCCACTGCATGTCAAAATAGAAGCAATATGCTACCTTCTGCTATAATTCTCTTAATTCCTTAATGATGGGGATCTCTGAAAATGATCACTAAGAATTATTCTCCAAATATTTGTATTAGCCCAATCCTTCTGTCCTTACTGAGTCCTTAAGTTCTGCCTTGGTCCTTTCCTCTAACCATTCTGTTTTGATCTTGGAGTAGGAAGCTGGTATTTCAGATATGCATCAGACTGACACTTCTCAAAGTATCATTCCCTTAAAGCTTCCCAGGAATCACTTTGCAGGTCTGCTTCTCTTTTGCTTGTCTTGAGCAGTTATCATGAGCTCCCAACCACCACCCAAAAGATTTTTTCACTTCCAATTTACCCACTTTGAATTATCAAAGTACAAATAGAAGTGACACCTGCAAGAACTTCCTGACACCTAATAGCTATGCAAATTTTAAGTTGGCAGATAACAGCATTTTTCAGACCTGAAATGAACACCTAAATGCTTCTCAGCTCTTGGGAATTTATCTACCTTAGCACATTTCCTTGAGACTGGTAAAACAGGCCTTCAGATCTAGGAGAAACTATTCCCAAAGCTGCAGGATCTGGCTACCTGCTTTTCTGCTCTTTAATCAGGCACTTCAGTGGACTGCAGCTGAGGTATGGATCTGATGCATGATGGTGACCTTAGTTCTGGCCTCCAAAGCCTGGCATCTCTTTTCACAAATATCCTACTTTCTACCTAGCAACTAATGGGCGCCTAGTGGGAATTTGAAAAGCACCAGTAATGTCCTGGAACACTTTGCCCCCACTAACCGAGCTGCAGCATCTTGCATAGCTTCTATTTCTCAAACCAATGAAAGGTACAGTCTCATACTGAGTACACAGTAGGGGTTTAGTGTGGCAGACACAAAACCAAGTTGAGGCAAAGTTTTGTCTCGTGCACTTGCCCCACAAAGGACTGATAGATCTTTTAAGTCTGGGGCGTGATAACACCTTGCCCTGTTGTCTTGTGGCTCTTCTTGCCATGAGAATACAAGTTTGCATGTATCTCAAAAATGCAGTCACAGCTTGTTCTGCCATGTTTTAAGGGAGGTGCTGGTTAGAGACAATTGCACAGTAACCCAATCTGTTGATCTTTGGAGTATAAAATGCAAAGCTGCTACTTTGGGGACAAAAAAAAAATACTGCAGTTGTAGGATTTTTGAAATGTAGATGGGATGATACAAAAATCAAAGAAAATAAAGCTTTCTTAAGGTACAGTAAAGACTTCTAGGTGAGAGTTGAATAAATGTGTAGGTACAGTTGATTATCTGCTTGGAGATACAAAAAAATTACTTTGTAAACATCATATATTAGACAGTAACTACTCTTCATGCTTTTGTCAGCTTTGCTGTAATGTGACTTTGTGTTTCAGGAAATGAGTGGCTTGTACTCCCCAGTCAGCGAGGATAGTACGGTGCCGCAGTTCGAGGCTCCCTCACCTTCACACAGGTATGGAGTTTGCAATTCAGAACTTGGTTTTCTGGCTGTACATGCTGTGCTGTGCTTGCTAGTTGCTGCCACATCCAAAAGAGAAGCAGAACTAACTTTTAAGTGCCGTACGGAATTTTCCTGTTCTGCTTTTAATTGGTATGAAAGTGATATGAACAAAGCAGTGAAGAAAAAGCCATCAGGAGTCTGCAATTGGATGAGAAGTTTGCTGTAAACCAGATGGTGTGGAGAGCTGGTGGTCTTAAATGTGGTGTGGATTAGTGAACTTGAGTCCTAAGCCGTTGCTATTGTATGAAATATTACTATTAAATACATGCTACCTTTTCAGAACATTATGCAGTTCTGCTGGGCATATGAAAGGTCTTAATTTTGCATGATGGTGTCCTCTGGTCTCCCTGCTCAGAGTGAATGACTAAAGGTATGGGCCTGCAGGATCAAAATTTAAAACACATAGCCCACTGATACTGTTTATCTGCTGTCTGTTTTGATTTAACTTACTTTCAATGATGATTTTGTAGTATGATGATAGAATTGTATATGCTTCTTGTGCCCAAGTTGCGTGTACCAGGGTTTGAAGTGTTCTAGTTGTTTTTTATAGCCATGGGGTTTTTGGGTGTAAGAAAACTCTGATTTCACAGAGCCAAGTTAAGTTGTTAAGTAATAATCTCTCCAGCATCTTAATAGTAGAGTACTGTAAACTGTTGACTTCTATTATAAAATGGTACTGGTACATTTTCTGCAATTAGCAGCCCTAAAACTAATAGCCCAGAAATAAGAAAGGAAAAAAAAATAATTGGATTTCCTCCCCTACAGAAATTTAACTACAGTGCTCTTGTAAGAAGCATAGCAATAGTGGCTAGGAATTCTTACTGAAATGCTATTTCTGGACACCAAGACTAGAATCTCTTATTTCTACGAAGCTCTGGCTGGCCCTGAGGAAAAGAATGGGAATATGGCCAAGATGGATGGGAACAGTGTTTGTTATTCAGCTTTTTGCTGCTGCTTTAATTTTTTTGGGGTGCAGGTGTGTTTTTTGACAGGAGTTATTGCTTTTTTTGCCAAGAGGCAGTTTTGTGAAGCTGATAAGTTTCTTGTCAGGTTCTACTAGTTTTCTGGTTATCAGCTATTAAAAAGACTGCTGCTTGTTTGCTTCATTGTACTGCTTACTGGGGAGAACTTGAGCACTGGTTGGGCTGAATTTGTTACATGTTGAACACCTTCTTTATCTGCTGACAGCTGGAATAACTAAGCCCAAGAGTTTGGGGGACAGAAAATTACTATGAGACCTACACTGGTTTCAGTCTACTGAGTTTCTTATTCTTATGTCCAAGAGTCAATCATTCTCAGTTCTTGCTTTTGAAGATGTAAGGTAGTGTCCATAGTGTTTTGGTGACTTTGAATTGATGTGCTTTATCTGAGGTCTGCTGGGTGATGGTGGTGGGTTAGACCATGTTGGGTACAGGGATCATGGGCTCTTTCTTTCCTGGGCTTCTTACTTGTCCGGCTCAATCTTGACTGTGTCTCAAATTTTTGGGTGTTTTCTCTGACACATCATGTCAGGGGTGTGATATAATAGGATATTTAGTAGTTTTCTGGGGTATATGGCTTTTTTCCTCTTGGCTTGAAGACTCCTTTTCTGGTTCTCAGTGACTTTTCTCCATTAACAAGTGCTCTTTGGTGGTCAAAGAGAAAATTAGTACATGAAGGAAGTGTCTGAACAGGCATCAGTTGTCAGTGTCTTGTAACTTACTGTCCTCATCCTGTCCTGACAGTTTTGTGTAATTCAAGTAGTTGAATTGGTTTGAATTACCCCAACTCAGCTTCCAGAAAGGTCTGCTGCTTGAAATAAAATTATTTTTTTTCAACATTAAATATAAGTTTTGGAGAGTATCTCAACCTGTAACTTTGATTCTTCCTTGGAAACAATGCTGGAGAAAAAGTGATAGGAACTCTAAAATATGGTGATAGGTTTTTTTTCTTATCTCTAATTGAAATACTGAATCTCCAAAGTGCATTTTGGAGATGCTGTGAATTACTAAGAATGAAATACAAATATATAGTTTGAGATGTTTTCACTTCCATGTTAAAAATGTTATTAAACTTGCAGAGACTTTTTAAGTTATCAGTGAATTAAAATGGTATATGGAATATGACTTGTTAACATGCTTAACACCCTGTTAATGAAATACAATTGTAAAAAACCCTTTTACTAATGTGTCTTCTAAATAGTACAAGGTTATCATAGACCCATGCTGAGATGAAAAAAATCTTTAGCTTTTGAATTTTAAGCTGAAGAAAATAGAATCCTTTTGGAATATGGTTTTATCTGGTCTCTGGTGGCTTGCCCTTATTCATCTACTTCCTCTAAATCACAGGCTTGCTTCATTAATTCTCTGTTTCTTTTCATTGTTTGTAGCTCTCTTTCACCCCACACTCTTCACATCTTCAAAATATGAAATTACTATGCCTCCCCCATCTGCCTTCATAAATTCTTTAACAAAAAAGAAAAACCAACTAAGTTCAACCAGCATGTTTGATACATTCTCAGCTTCAAGAAACACGTGTTTTCTCTTATGCCTGTACAGGGTCTGATGAAATATTAAATTGGGTAATAGCACAGCACTTGTTTACTGTGTTGCAAATTGCTGGGCTTGTAAACTAATAGAGAACAAGAGGCAAAGAATGAGTGGAAGGAACAAATAGTTCTGAGTAGGGTTTTTGCTCAACAGGCTCGTGTGTTATTTTTTGCTACCAGTAAATGGTGCAAATGGAAGATAAAAATAAGCAACTTCTCTGAGTGCATATCCAGGCAGCAACAGCAATAACTATCATTCTAATAGGAGTTGCTGGGGAAAGATTCTGATCTAAAAATGAGTTGCCTGGTAACACCAATTAAATTATCTCAATCCTGATCCCCTTCCCCTCTGTTTGTTCTAATTGCCCCCTCCCACCACCCCCTGTAAAAGTGTAACAAATGGAATTTGTTGTCTGTGTTGCTGCCTTGTTGTTCCAGGTTTTTAAATATGAATTTTCTAATTGAACCTAATGTTACAGCTTTATAAAGAGCTCTGAGGGAACTTTTGTAATTCTCTGATTCGTGTCCCGTTTTTAAACGGGGAAGGCATCCAACCATCTGCTAGTTAACTCAGCCACAGGCACCACACAGAAATCACTTTGAATTTGTATTCTGGTTAGCGAGATGACGTCTGTGCTCTTGAAGGCTTTACATCACCAGACAACCTGCAGCAAAACGAGACCAGACGCTTTAAGTCGGTGTGTTTGGCTGTTAATTGCCACTGTACCTGTCTCGGAGCAGAGTACTTTTTCATCCCTTTCTAAGTGAGTGTCTTATTCGTACTGTTCCTGGCAGGATCTGCTGTACGTGTTTCATTATTTCATGTGGCTGCATTCTGATTTAAAGTTATATTCCCTGACCATGCCTGAAACAGTTCTGCCATTTTCTCACTTGCAATAGCTCACAGCAAGTAATGTTTTTATCCCTCAGATTTTTTTGCTGTGCAGCTTTTGTCTTGTCTGTAACAGAAGCCAAATCAATCTCATGAGTTAGACTATTGCAACTTTATAATCATAGCTCATGTTCTGTTTCTACTTCTTTCCACATCCAATGGAACTTTAAAGCATTCAGATAAATATTTTAGCACCAGTACTTCTGTTTCATCCTTTTAGAGTTTACAGGTACCCTGACTGGCATTGCAGCCAAATTTACTTGTTTTATGACCAAGAATGTCAGATGTATGCATCAGTTCTGGCAACTATTACATAAAAATCAATAGGTACAACTGTCTTTTACAAAACTAGGACCTATAGCTGTGTTCTGGCAGCTTTTTAAAGGAACCTTCATCTATCCCAAGCAACACTTAAATTTAAGGTGAACTTGTAAGACTGAGAATAACAGACCCAGATAGATTCGTTTCTGTCCAAGCCAAATGACATAGGAGAAGCAAGTTACAAACATCATCATAATTTGATTCAAAAAAATCTTTGTAATGTGTTTTTGATAAGTAATAAAAAAGTGTTCTTGTGTGCTACACTTTATCCTAAAAGTATTTTAGATTTGAGTGATAAGGGTGCTTTAATATGGCTCTGGTGTCTTCCTTGTAAGAGCTAAATGTTGCTCCTATGCACGAGTACACTGAACCACCTCTCTTCTGCTTATATCGGTAAATCCTTTGGCAGTTTTCAAAGTTGAATCTCTTGTGTTTGCAGATGTATGCTTTGTTTTGAAAACAGTGATTTTTCAGGGATGTGTCATAGTATCTATGCAGTTATATATGGTGTAGAATTTTTGAAGAAAAGTAAACCTGGGTGTCAATATTTTCAGTTTATTTCTGTATTTCATTGTCTGTGTTGTGTGTTTTCAGAGATGTCTGGGATACTACTGTCTATCTTAGCTGGTTTCTCCACATTTTATTTTCAGTGCTGTTTCAAATGCCACAGCACTAAATTATTTTATGAAAGGAACTGAAAACCGCTGATAGCATGTTATTTTCAGAATGTGTTATCCTGCATATTTTATACAAAAGATATGCTTTTGCATTCTAATTAGAAATTATTAGATTGCACTACACATAATTGTGTGTGACAGCATTCTGCTCTAGGAGATCCTTGTATTAAAAAAATAATAATAAAAAGTAATCACTCCCAAACCCCCAGACATAAAAAAATAACCTGGTGTTCCTTGTCCGTAAAATGAATTTCCAAGGCAAGTATGCTGCAGGATGTACAGGGGGGAATATCAAACAAGTTTAAAATGATAAAAGATGGTTGTACAGTGATTTAAGCAGACTATTTCTTTTGGTTTTGCAGTAGTATTATTGACTCCACGGAGTATAGCCAACCTCCAGGCTTCAGTGGCAGTTCTCAGGTAAGATAATACATGCATGTGTGCACAGCGGGGATGGGAGCGTTGGGCAGAGATTAGGGACAACCCCATTCATCTCCAGGGTACCAGCCAACTCAAGTCTTGCAAGTGCTTTTAACTGGTTATGTGGGCAAACCAAGACTACAGCTGTAGGAATGACTCTGAGTGTCCATAATGATGCTGTCTGAGAAATCTAGTGTAACTTATGAAGATACCTGAGTTCAGTCACAAAGCTCCCTCTTCCAGGGAAGAGGGAATATTTTATCCCCCCTTCATCTCTTCTCCCAGGTGGGCAGCATTTGGGAAGGGAGGTAAATCCCTAACCCCTAACATTGACTCAAACAGCTTTGGATCAAGCTTGAGTCTCAAAACAAGAAACACGCATTCTCCAGCTGTGTAGCTGGTTTGTAGTTTGTCCTTGTTTAGGGCCTTACAAACTGTGTTATAAATTCACATAGAAGGTAAGAAGTAACATATATAGTGAAGCTGTTTAATAGGCAGGCTACAGACTGATCTTCAGGGCCTCCCAAATGCCACACAGCACTGCCACAGTCCTGCAGCTCAGAGCAGTTTAGCTGGGCTGACACCGATACCCAGCTCACAGTTCCAAAAAGTTTAAACAGTTTTATTTCAGAGAGATTAAATGTTGGTTCTGTGCCAGCTTGTGCCTTTGGTGCTCTCTGGTGGTGGTGGACCACCCATGGCACATCAAACAGGTAAATTAACAGGTCAAAATGCTTTTGGATCTTACTTGGAGTAAATGATACAAGGAGAAATACCTCAATTTTGGGCTGATGCGCATATTTGTGTGCAAGCGGCTTTGGGGCTTTGCAGCTGTATAATTTAGTGATTAGAAAATTCCATCTCTTAGTCTGTGGGGAAAATGCTTGTTCCTGCTCCTGTGGACCTGGGAGGAACAAAGAACTGCAGCTCTACCTTACTGTAGAGGGCAAGTGAAATGTGGGTGGAGATTTTATGCTCAGGACTGATATGGTACAGCATGCTTGTTCTCCGCAGACACGACTTGTCTCAGTACTTCCCTTTCTGTGTCAACAACAAAATTAATAGCATAGCTGTGCTGCTGCTAAGCACACAAAACAAACAACCTAGACTTTCTAGTCATTCAGTATGACAGCCTTATTTGTGTGAGAATAATTTTTTTTGTCCTCAAATGCAATTTTTTTTGTCCCCAAGAGTGCAAGATCTGTACTCTCTAGTACAATTTTTTAAATTAAACTTTAATATATGTTTGGGGAGTTGAAATATCTCTTGAAGTGAAACACTTTGTTCAAAGACAGTCTAATTTCAGCAAGAATTTACCATAAAAATAGTTTAAGGAATTTATCCATTGTGCTTTTTTCTTCTTTGTCAGTCATGGTAAAAATCATAGATTGGACACTGCTGACAGTAAGAAGCTGTGCTAGGGTGGACAGCAAAGCTTGCTTTCTCAGTATAATTACTTTGTGCATGGCTCACAAACATCTTCTTAGGGAAGAATTTATATACCACAAAGCTACAGGATGGTTCTCGAAGCTGAGCTTCAGAAGTATGGACAAGTCCCATAGGCCCTGAGGAATTCTGCAGGTAGCACTTAGTGGCTGTACCTTTCTTTTGGGCTAGAAATAAAATTCTTGTGTATAGCTATAAAGCTTTTCTGCAGTTGTTAGAGGACTCTTTAGAGCACCTGATGGAGTTCAGACAGTAAAATCATTCTTGATAAGAGTGATCAGAACTAAGGGCCTTGAGTAGGACAACCCAAGTAATTGAATGAAAAAACTGCTTGGGTAAGACTTCTCTTTTCCCTTCAGTTTTCTTCCTTCTGCTTCCCAGCATTACTTAACAAGTAGGCAGGGAGCAGATTTCATAGATGCTGAATAAATGTTTTGGTAAAACATGAACAGTTTAAAACACTAAGCTGGGGAGGATCTGATGAAGATGAGTTAATGCAGATTGATTCCTAAGCAGAGCTGGGTCATGATGTGGCAACCTGAGACCTGCTCAGGGGGTGGATCTTCCTCTGGAGACCCAGAAGGTAATTGCACAGCAGACAAATACTTACCATGATTGATTCCATCTCATTGAGGACAGGGCTCATCTGGCAAAGCAGACTCAGGCTTGGGCTATATCACTCATCATGTTGCAGGCAGCTCATCTTAACTTGACTGAAGTGATTGCTTTTCAATGCTTGAAGTTTTCTTGAGCTTGAATCACTCCTGATGTGCACAAAATTAATAGGTAGATGTTATCAAAGTGTTAAGTATTTCTTAAAGCAGTGAAATTTTACAAAATTGCAGTTAAAAGGTGCTGATGTAGGAGTACTTTCCAGTGTTCTAGTTGTGTGTTGAGGCTGGAGCTGCTTTTGAAATGAAACATAGGTGCTGTCAACAACACAAGTGTGAGTCACGATGTCAGTGTATAGCCAGAGAAGCGGTGCTTGGAGGCTTTTTGTTGCTTGGCGCTTGAGTTTTCCCTAAAATGTGAGATTAATGTTCCATCAGGTACAAGCAGAGTGGGCTGTAAACTTAGTTTGTTCATGTTGGTTTGCTTGATGGCTGTAATGAGTGCCAGTTCCCCTGCATGGATTGAGGGGGAGTGGGTTTTGCTAGTGCCACTGAGTGGTATTACAGCATTGTACGTGGTCAGGGACATGGCTCGTTAGAGAGCTTGGTGCTTCTCAAACCTTTTAAAATTTTCCCATTAGCTTTGAATATGTGATATGTGAGGCTTAGATACAAACTAAAGCAAGGTGCTCTTCATGCTGCTTGTGTAGCAGAGGAGTTTTGTTCCCTTTCCTTACCAGTGATTAAAACAAGAATTGATCCGTGTTCTGCTTTACCTCATGAGGAGAGCTTACTTCAGTAGCTTCAATGCTTTCCTTCTACCTCTCACTGCTTGGGTAGGTTGGAAGATGACTTTAATGATGAGTTTCATGTACTCCTTTTCAATTAACCTTTGAACTTTGTGGTGTCTTTGGCTTCTATCCTTATTTGCTCAGCTTTACAGAGTTCCTGAGTTGCTTCAAAAGAAATAATTCAGTAACTACTTAAAATAAATAGGTTTTTTAATGAGCTGTCTGCCAGGGATCTAGGAAGTGTTTGTTGTACAGTCTCTCTGGTTTGTGAAGCTGGAAGCCTTGGTGTCTTTGGCTTCTGCTGTCTATCTCTATAAACACAAGGTTTGACTGCATTGCTGCTGTCGGTCCTGTGCATGCAGCTGGAATCAATATATCTACAAAGGTTTAGGGAACAAGAACCATGTAAAAGCAGCTTTTCTTGTTTGTCAAGTTAGTGTTCAACACAGGACCCTAAGAATGACTGCTGACAATGGCAAGATCTTAACCTATTGTCATTTTACACTTCTAACCCTGCACCTATAATGTATAAATGGTTTATAATTTGGTAAAATCTATTGAAATGAAACTCAGGCCTGGCTTTACCTTTCTGAAGTGTGTTCTCCTCTCCATTCAGACCAAAAAGCAGCCATGGTATAACAGCACGCTAGCCTCACGACGCAAGCGGCTCACAGCTCATTTCGAGGACCTAGAGCAGTGCTATTTTTCCACCAGGATGACACGTGTCTCGGGTGAGTTATTCTGGCGCGGTGTTCACCTTCTGACATCAGTTACCTCTTAAAGACCTCAGAAGAGACTTGTTTTGGGCAGAGCAGCTTTTACTTTGTCCTTGCATGGGAATGTTGCTATACATATTTATGTGTTGCTTGTTTATCCTGTTTTGCTTTTCTTGACCAATCTTTGAAGTCACTACATTGAGAATTTAATCCTGTCACTTTGGAGGGGCACGTGTATTGCATTGTAATCTTGTACTGTGAAGGGCATAACCCATGATAAACAATTTCACTGAAGATGCAAATGTTTGAAAGCAGTGCTTAGGATGCCTTTATACTAGATATGCTATTTTAAACACAGTAGTGAAACACTATTGAAATCCTACAAAGTTGTAAACATAAATTGATAAATTCTCCCACATTTAGCCTGTGATAGGACACTTGGAGGTTATGCTTTATGTTGTCTAGATTGAGTCACAGTTAATAAATGGCTTGCAAGTATAGAAGCTGAGTGTGCAGCAGTGTTCTTGTCCCATAGGGCACACCTTAGGTTTAGGGCTTGTTTTGTAGCATTAGAAGCTGTTTTCACAATTGCCTCGATTGCCTCATTCATAATTGAGTAACAGTGTGACAGCAGCTAGAGTAATTGTTACCTCATGGATGGATGGTTCTTAATTACACAACAAGATTCTCTTAAGAAATGAATGGGTCAGAGTGAATGTGTCCTGAGGGTGAGGAGGGTTGTTCTGCAGTCCCTCTGGGGAAGAAACCAGCTTTGGGAAGAAAGTTTCAGGCAATGGGTTCTGACAGGGAAGAGACTTGCAGCACCAAGCAGTGAACTGCAGCTTATAGGAAGTGTGATAGACTGCAGTGAGGAATAGGGAGCAGCCAGCCCTCAAGGAATAGGAGAAACCTGCCTAGGGACAAGAGGTAATGAGGCAGAGGCTGCTGCAGCAGAGCACTACTTTGAATAGAATGGTTTGGGGTGGAAAGGACCTAAAAGATCATCTAGTCCAACCCCCCTGCCATGGTCAGGGACATCTTCCCCTGGACCAGGTTGCTCAAAGCCCCATCTAATCTGGCCTTGAACACTTCCAGGGATGGGGCATCCACAACTTCTGGGCAACTTGTTCCAGTCTCTCACCACCCTCATTGTAAAGAATTTCTTCCTAGTATCTAATCTAATTCCATCCTCTTTCAGTTTAAAACTGTTACCCCTCATCCTATCACTGTCCTCCCTGAGTCCCTCCCCAGCTTTCTTACAGACTCCCTCTTAAGTACTGAAAGTCCCCAATAAGAACTTATTTTGCTTTAAGTTTAAAGGCTGCAATGTATTTGAGGGCAACTCACTCTTAGATCCTGCCCTGATGTAGGTGGAAGATGTAGATGTAACTGCCTCAGTTCTCATCACGGACAGCAAAATAATTTTAATGAGGGATTCACCATGTTGAGGGGGTCTGGAAGTAGCTGGAAGGTGGGAGGAGCTGGTTGTGTGGGACCAGGCAGCTTCCTGTGAAGTGCAAGTGCTTTGCAGTATAGTACTTCACAGATCACGCTGAGATGCTTTCATGCGGTGCTTTCTTGGTGATGCATAACTGTGTTTATGTTAAAATAATACTTATTAGACAAGGATAACAATGGGGCTTTCCCAGCATTCCCTTGTAGAAGGCATCTTTCTTCATAATTGGGACTATAAATATGAATGCTGTGAAACTGGGTTTTTGTATTCATGTGTCAGCCATTCTGAGAACGGAGGATTTGCAAGTGCAGGTTTTTCCCTAAATAATGAATAAACCGTCATACTTGAGTGAGTTTTCTTCTCTTAAGTCATCCCTGCTTTTTGACACATTTTAAATAGGATTTAATATGGTTTTAAAGCTTTTTGGCAAGAAGTTCCTCTGACTGCACTAGGAGGGAGTGGAGATATAACTGTAATTATGAAATGGCCTTGCACTTAGACGGGGAAAATGTCTTGAGAAATAACATTCAGTTTTCCAGGCACAGATAGAGAATAAATCATAAGGAGGACTGCGCTTGATCTCTAAATGAGGGAAATGGAAGGGAAGCAGCTATTTGTTCCTATCAGAGTGTCGACGGAGGGAACGGTCTTTGAAAAAACAGACTGATGTTTATGTGCTGCTTCTCAAGCTGTTTCCCGTAGTGGTCGGGTGCAGATTTTAATTTAGAGCAGCACTTTGTTTGTTCATTATTTCCCCTCTTGATCCACCTGACATAGGTAGTATATATGCTAGTACCTGTAAATATGCTAATTACAAGCCTTTATCCTATCAAACATTACAGAGCATATAAGGGATGCTTCAAAATGTTATACAAGTGTAGAATAAGATACTAATTTCTGATGGCAAGGAATTACCAGGGTGCAGAAAGCTGATTATTCTCTATTCCCAATGAGATACCACAGCTGTATTTTGCTTTTATAGATCAACCTCTTCCTTTTTTCACCCCAGTATTTCCCACAGCTTTTTAGTAAGTGGAACTTTGTTTCCTTATGCCAGTAACATGGAAAGGCATAAATGTAACTAGTGGGTGGAATTGGATCTCGTCTGCATGAGCAAGACGCGCATGTGGCCTCTCTGCGGCTGCAGAGGATGCTGTGGTTTCACAGCTGACAAGGTGTGTGGTACCTATAAACTGAGGTACTGTGTGTATTAGTGCTGCAAGAGCTGTCATTCCCTCACAGGGCACTGGTGCCAAGACAAAGTGAAGGTGGGAGTGTTAGAGGAGGAAAGGATGAATTGCTGCAAATTCCAGGGGTTATTACCAAAGCCTGAAGGCTCTGCCTAATGTTTGACTGCAGATGCAGGAAGGTATTGGGAACCCTGACTTGCCCAAGGGGCATGACTATAAGTTAGGAATTTTAACTTCTTTAGGAAATGCTAAATCTTAAAGTGGTTTAAATAAAATTCTGTTCATGCTGGGACTTTTGAGGAGTTCTGCCTTTCAACTATCTATGCTGCAATTCAGTTTTTACTTTTGTAGTAAACTGCTCCCTTTCCCACAGAATATTTATCATCCTTATTCAAGCTGGCTCAAGTTCACCTTGCCTGCTGAAGGTCATACTTTTCAAATAACTTACTGTACAGGGAGTCTTCTGGTTTCATGCTTGTCTTTTTCTAGCACTTTCTCTTAGCTTTGTTGATTTTTGGAGTAACAAGCCAAATAATTTATTTTTTCTTTAAAAATATTTTGAAGGTAATTGACACCAAATGTAAATGTATTTTAACAGAGGTATAGGGTAAAGAATATACTTTCACCTCCATAAAAAACTAGCCATGTTCTTCGTAGTGCATTTTGATATGCTTGAAGGTTTTTGTTAATAATCTGTATTGTCCGTGGGATCTGAATTTGCATTTAAAAAAAATCTTTTTTTTTTTACATGGGAAGGCTGTATTTGTGATCTCTAGGCAGATTTTCAGCACAGTAAGTTTACCCAGCATTACAGTGGAAGGACTTAGTTTGTGCTCTGAAAAATCATATTGCCTTTGGGGAAAGCCAGAGGGGAGAGAATCTGGTTTTGACCAAGAATCCTCCCCAAATAACAGAGGTAGTGTCCTGTTAAACTCAATAGCAAACAAACAAAAAAATCAAGATGTAGATCTTATCACCTTACTGTTTCTGTCCTCCCTGATGCTGCTGCTTCTCCCTAGATGACAGCAGAACCACAAGCCAGCTGGATGAGTTTCAGGAGTGTCTCTCCAAGTTCACACGCTACAATTCTGTCCGACCCTTGGCGACCCTGTCTTACGCTAGTGACCTCTACAATGGCTCCAGTATAGTTTCCAGGTAAGACATACCATGGCTGTGCTGGTGTGTCCCATGCTGATATGGGCTGCCAAGGCCAAGTTGATAACCCATAGTAAACAAGTTACGGTCTGCACATACAGAACATATTTGCAGTCACTTCCCAAAAGTAGTTTTGTGACTGAGATTATCACTGATGTGCAAAGGCACTCTAATACTACAGTAGTAACTTACATTCCTGTTGGTCAAGATGGAATGCAAAACCTTTGAGGTGCCAGTGAGTATCTGGAGTGGTTGTGATAAAGCATGAAGGCTGTTGTAGGCTCTGTCCTCTTCACCTTAGTATAGTCGCATTGTAACTGATGCGGTTCTAGCATTTTAAGAAACATCCACCTTGCTTGATGTTGGTAGCTTTAAGAATCTGGGGTGGCTTTGGATATTGTTGGTAGATCCATTCATAATGGTAAATACTAAAAGGTTGAGTTGCTTTTAACTGTGATTGATTGAGCTCCTGCAAGCTGGAAGCTCTGTTTACAGTGCTAAATGCTAGTAAGGGGGTGGTTGGGGTAAAGCCAACTTGACAGTTCTGTTCTCGCCAACAGCTCTGTATCCTGTGCCATGTAGGATGGTCATGTCCTATGCACCACTGTTGGAGCTCATCTGAGCCTCCCATGGACCAGTTGGGGCACTTAACTGGTGAAATGATATTGACTGTGTTTCAACATAATTTGTTTCTTCTAGTTTAGCTCTGAACCAGCTCCCTAAGGAATCAGGCTGAAGAGAGCACATGGGAAAGGGAGAGGCTGCTCCAGCAGCTCTAACTTTAAACTGGTTTCAGCAGCTATAGAAGCATACCCTGGGGGATTTAATTAGTCTGTGGTAGCTTTTTTTGGAGCTGGTTGTGGTGGAAAAACATGATGCAACATGCTAACTGGAGATTCTTTTCTGCATGGCATATATGCAGAACCCATTAGCTTCTTAAGGCACGTTTCACAAATTTAAATTGTTTTGCTGACAACAACCTTTTGAGGGAGAGAAGTAACAGCTTTGTCTCTATTTTATACATGGGCAGCAGGAGATCCAAAGTTGACCATACTTGAGGTCTTGAAAGAAACATTATAATGATGCCATGAATTGAACTTGAGGTTTCCAAGTCTTGATTTGATGCCTTACGAAGGGGACAGTGACAGAACAGCTTGAATGTTTTTGAAAGATCCCAAGAAATTTTCACTATGTGAAGAAGTAGAGGCATGTGTAGCATAGAATGTGTTTTTGTGGATTTTTTTATTGTGTTTTTTTACGCAGCATTGATTCCTTAACTACTGCAGTATGTAGCAGGAATGTATAATGTCCGCCTTAGCCACAGAGGTCAGAAGACAATAATCACTGATCTGACGTATATTTAACCTGCACTGATTGGGTTCATGCTAGCTGCAATGAAATGCAGATGGGAATCTCACTGCAACACAAAGTTCCTCAGCTACCAACTTCAGCACGGATGGGATTCTGCTCCTTTGACCTTTCTTCTCCTTGATGTTCTGCAAGAGCAGCATTTTTTGTGGTATTTGGTTAGAAAATGCTGGAGGGGCAGTAAATCTCAATCCTGCTTTGAAACATTAAAAATTCTTAGGTGAAATTATGTTTGAAAAATGTGTGATACTGTTGTTAAGATGAAGATACTATGGGGATGGGGAGGGGGGGAAATATCCTTCCAAGCCAGTGCTAGAATTAGTAGTTAAATGCATTTCATTGAAAAATAACTTGGCTTCTAACTTGGTGTTCTCCCCTGCTTGTGCTTTTTATTTATCAAAGCATTTAAGAAATCTTTGGGGATTTTAGTATGTGGGCTGAATAAGACTGTTCACATCTGAGCATGTTCTTAAGTACTTTAGTAAAACAGGGTGGCTGAATGTACTGCTGCTGTAACTTTTGTTAGCTTCTGACTATCTCAACAGATCCTTTTAAAATCTGAATTTGTTAATCCAGAGTCTACACATAGTATGAGTTGGCCAATGTGCTTCTGTGTTCACCATTGTTCATCATCCCAATAAATAGGCTCAAGCCCAGAGAGTTGAGTCTGAAGTCCAGAGAGTCTATCTTGTTGATGGTAGGTCAAGGTAATGAAAAAGCAGCTTTTAGGTACCCATGGATGGGCCATATTAATGATTAGGGAACTTTAAAAGCTTATAATTTTCATTTATTGTTTATTTGGGCCACTGCAGTGATTTTTCTAAAGGTGTTCCTGGGTGTTCAGTAGGAAATACTGATGAAGTTATAAAAGTCTAACTGTTTAGCTGTTGTAGTTGAGACAAATGCATTTAAATACCAGTAAGAGTAATAAGTAGGGAATCCTTATACATTTTTTTAGAAAGTTTTTTAAAAGGTTATTTTAAGTATACTTAAAAATAAAAGTAGAATTGTCTGGAAGCTAAGCTTCCTTGTTTAGTTCAGGTTGTGGTTTGGGTTTTTTTTTTAAATCTGCTGTTACAAGTGGACAGAATACGAGAGTGCTTGGTTTGCATTGCTTTAATCTGATGTGAAGTTCACACACTGGACTCAAAGATCTGCTGTAAATGAAGAGGTTTTTAAGATGTATTAGTTCATTTTGCAAAGGAAATACATTTCTTATATGCAAAAACCTTCATGCTTAGTTAGAAGGGAAACAAAACTGGGTTGGTGGTAACAGGATGAAAAGTGTAATGAGACTATTCACAAACAGGCTGAAAAAAATATTGAAGTTGAGAATCATCATTCCCAAGTGCCTTGCCATGAGCATGTTTATGACTGTCTGGACTTCTTGGACTCAAATGACTGTAAGCAGAACTATTTTTGTTGTGTTGCTATTAAAAATTCTGATAGAATAGTTAGGAAAGCCACAGTTGGCTGTCAGGATGGAGGACAAGCCAATGCTCTGCTCTCTGGTTCAAGGTGTCCTCAGGGACCTCCTGAGAGCCTGGCCAGGCTGGTGTGTCTGTGGCAGCCAGGCAGCCTCCGCATGGTGGCAGCGGCTACCGGACCGACGCAGGGCCAGTGCATCTTCCACTGCGGGTTTACGGTCCTGTTTGGAAAGGCACACACAGCATGATTGTGAACCCAGTGAGGGAGAGCTGCTTTACCTTGCTTAGAAACATGCTCACAAGCATAATTTGGAACCCGTAGTCCTCTTCCCCCACCCCCATTTGTTTCAAGAACAGATTAACAGGGAAGGATGTTTAGTGAAAACACACTCAAGGTTTTGCAAGTGCAGGTCACTCAGTTTTGCTTGAATATTTGGGGGGGCTTTTAGCATGCTTACAATATGTACATGTCCCTGCATATGCTGAATGTTTTTTATTTTTATACACTCTGTTCTCTTAAGTGCAAAGTATTTACATGGTTTTCACAGGTATATTAAGTTTTCTTAGAAATGGGCCAAGGAATAAATTTTCCATTTATTATGCTTCCAGACAGAGCAGTCATCAGAGCTTAACTTTTCTCTTCGCTTGCTGTGGCAGTAAATAGTAAAGGCTTTCTTTTAAAGATGAGTCTGTAAACTGCAGCGTTAGCATTACAATGATTTATGTAGAAAATTGCTTTAGCACTGTCAGAGGTCTTCAGAGAATAACGTGGCAGTCTTTCATTTTTTTATTTTTTTCCTTTCCTTTGTAAAGAAAGAACAGAAGAATCCATGAAACAGGAGTAAGATGTCTGTCTGAAACCTGGTTATCAGAAAGCTGGTTCCCAGGTCTGGTGGAAACAGGAGTACAACTCTGTTTGAGGCCCTGAGGTTTGGGGGCAAATGGTGTGGGGTTTTGTCATCTGCTCAGACTTCAAATTCTTCTGCATTCTTTTACCATTTCTTTGAAAGGTATTAATCTGCAGGGTTTTAAATAGCCAAGACTAAATATTTATTTAAAGGCATAATGATTTACGGGGGGGGGGGGACGGGGACACACGACACGACGACCAACTTGTCTTTCAGGTGCTGAAACCTCAGCTCATTTGTTGAAGCTTGAGAGAGTTTAAAAACTGGATCTTACCTTTGGGATCCTTTTTTTTTTTTTCATTTTTTTATTCCATTGCCTCAAAGTAATGAACAAGATATGAAGAGGTTTCTCTTAGCATTCAAACATTACAATTAAGGCAGTTTCAAGATTGTATTTTTGTGGTGACCCTTTCAGTAACATGACCTGAAATACTTTCTTCAAAGGTGAGCTTAAAGGAAAAAACATCCATTAAGCGTATGTTTTGCACGTATTGAAGCATTCTGGGGTTTTTTTATCCCCTGTTTTTACTTTAGACTGCAATTACTTTTCCATGTAAATTCTCAGATACAGACTTTAACAAGATGCTTTTTAGTTCTGTGTCAACCATAACAACCCCCTCTTTTCTGTTGTTCTCTTTTGTTGTTGTTGCTATTTTGTTTTCTATAATACTCTGGCCTGGCTAGGATTAGATGAGCCATTTTATTAAGTGTTTGACCAGCAATGCTTCTATCTTGGTGGTAAAGATGAATGGAAGACATTAAGTGGGTTTATCCTTCACAGGATTAGGTTTCAAAGTGTAGTAGATGCTGCTCCTTGAGAAAAGATGAGAAATGAGGAGGGTTGAATTTTTCATATAGTCTGTTAAATCGATCACTTCTAAAATGGACTCTTATGTACAAGTGGTAGCTCAGAACTGTGGATGGATCTGCCTTATTTGGACTGTTCCCACAATGGGAAGGAAGAGAAATGCTTGGATAAAAAGATTTGAACTGTAGAGTGGCTGAGGAAACTTGAAGCCTAATACCGTGAACCTGCTTGAAGTTTGTGCTTCTCCTGTGATTCTTACCTTGCTTCATATGAGGGCTTGGCCCATAGACAAAGGGATCTGTCTGGAGCTGAAACAGGATTTGGGTTAATTAGAGCCGAGTAAAGTACTAAGCCCTTCCCTGAATTTCTCTTCTTTGGAGTACAGAACTGATACAATTCCTAGTATGTAACTGTGGTCTGGGTACCTTGAGCAGAAGGTGTGTGACTTGTACCCAGCAGAAGGGTTATACAGTGTCAGTTCTGAGCTCTGAGGTAAGAGTTCAGAGGCACTCTTCACTCTGTAGTGTAGCCCTCCCAAGTCCCCAGATCAGGCTGCTAGTACCAAAAGAGACTCTGAAACCAGAAAAGTGCATGTCTGCTTGTATCTTGGGTCTTGACCTGCAAAGTAAACCTTCTGCAGTGACACTACAGCAGGAGAAGTCTGTTCATCCATCAGCGTAAGCTTTCACTTCTAAAAGTAAAACTGAACTTGAAACTGGGAAGTTAATGTATGGAGGCTGAATGGCCACCACTGGGATCTCTTTTTTTTTTTTCATAGTAATTTCAAACTATTTAGTAGTAGGAAGATCTTCTCCATTAAACTCTTTTAGTACTTCAAATCTGTCTCCATTTGCAGATAATTAGATGAGGGTTTTTTTTAGTTGGGTTTAAACTGTGATATTTTTTTATAAACTATCTGTTAAAAGTATTACACTTTGGGAATCAGCTTTTAAACCAAATGTATTAAGCAAAGATTGCTCTTCATGATTTCTTTTTTTGTATCTTGAGGAAAGTTTGTGCAGTTCTGTAGTGGTCAGTGGCTGCAGCATGGGGCAGTCCAGCATTGGAGCAGGCTTCCCAAAGAGGTTATGCAAGTTCCATCTCTGGGAGTATTCAAGAACTGGCTGGAGAAAGCCCTGAGCAACATGGTCTGACCAGGATATTGGACTAGAGACCTCTAAGTCTTGGGAACTCTACTCTTGTGATAAAGGTGTGTGCTCAGCTTGTCAGAAACCTGAGGTGCTATTTCTGACTTTTTGCTGAATGTCTTCCTCTGGACTTGACTTTTTAAGGAGTGCAAAGTGAAGTTCACTCCCTACAAACTTTGGGATCTCTCACTTAAAAATAGGGGTCAATTTAAACATGATTGTATTTATGAAAATAAGACTGGGCTTTTTGAAAAGAAGCTTCATAAAAGTTCAAGAACTCAAAAATGGGTGCTTTAATGTCAGGAATGTCCTCAGATTAATAATTAGGGTAGTATAATGTGAAGGTTGCGTTGCATCATTGCATCCACCCTTTCTTGATTGATTGGGGCACAGAATTGTTTCTGTGAGGCTGCAGGTACCTGCCCTTCTGTTCCTCCTGATGTTCATGTAAAAACTGTTACCATCAGGCAGTAGTGCTGTGTCTTGGCCTCAGGAATTGGACTTGCAAGCCATGAAAGTTGTGGTTTCACAGCATCTTATACACAGAACTTCCACTCTGACAGTGTTGGTAGAAGGCAAAGACAGATTTCTCTTAATTCCCCCCACAATTTTATAGCTTTCTTTCAATGTTGAGTGTTACAGTGAATTTTTGTGACTGGTTGAAAAAACAAGACTATTAATAAGCTACAGAAATGAGTATTCTGGTAGAGTGTTCTTTTCATTCTCTAGCCATGTTTGTTGGATGTAGCTGAATTTGCTAGGAAGTTCTTATCTGAAAAGCATTAGCATGCCTTTAGATTTTTTTGCTTGTTCTTTCCTAACTAGAGGAGATAATCTGTTAAATGGTAAGTTGCTGAAAAAAAAATATATTGAGGTGATGTGTTAAGGCATGGAAAGATGGAAGGTGTGGGCTTGAACAGTTCTGAGAAAAAAACCAACCGCTTACAAGCAGTTCAGCCTGGAGGAGAGGCTTGAGTTAATGTGTATTAACATTGTCGGGATTAATAAATACAGGCTCTAAGACAGATGTTTGGGATTTATATGCTGTGGAGGTGTTTTGTAGAAAAAGTTATGAAGTGACACTTAAGTTCTTACAGGATTATATACGAGTGTGTAGATGAAGGTGAAAGTCAGATCAGGTTTCTCTATATGTGACTGTGTGAAGGTAAGGGTATTCTTATGAAGAATACCTTTGTTTTCTGAAGTCTAGTTTATGGATAGTATACAAAGTACTGTCCAAAACAAAGGTCTAAAATGCCATCAAAACAATCTCTTGAAACAGGTTTGGCACTTGGGTGAAAAAGGCTTCAAATATCATTTTAACCTTGTTCCATCATCACCAGGGAGCAGGCTCATCAGAGTTAACTGCCCCAGCCTATTCTTTGGCTCCTGGAGAGAGCTCATCTGCAGTGTAACGACTTGATATGGAGGCTGGTGCCCTGACTTGCAGTGCCTGTTGGATCAAGCTGAGGTGTCTAAAATCATGATCTCTAGTGATACCTCCTGAAGCTCTACTGTGGATGTCTGGCAGAAGAGCTGGTGGTGGTGCTGGGTGAATTCGGAGGCTTGGGTTGCTGATATGGCAGGCTGTGTCCTGGGACAGCAGGTTGCATGATGATTTGTTCTGAGAAATGGGACCTCTGTCAGTGTGGTCAGCTGGAGACAGAAATTCCTTCAGCTGCTGCAGCTAAGTTGTGGAGCAATCAGTCATGAATTGAGTTTATGGACAGACTGTGTTGTTTACAGCCCCATATTGATGGAGGTCCACTGTGCTGAGCTCTTCTGGATATACTTTTCTCCTGCCTTTTCAGCTCATTTGGCAGCTGCTGTGCCCAACTTTTGAAGAAAGAAAATCCTTGTTGGTATAGGAATAAATGTGGTGGCTTGAATCATAGAATGGCTTAGGCTGGACGGGACCTTAGAGATCATCTAATACAACATCTGTGCCATGGGCAGGGATGCCTCTTAACTAGACTAAGTTGCTCAAGGCCTCATCCAACTTGGCCTTCAACACCTCCAGGGAGGGGGCATCCACAAACCCTCTAAGCAATCTGTTCCAGAGTCTCACCACCCTTGTACTGAAGAACTTTTTTCCTAAGATCCAATCTAAACCTATTTTTCCTCAGTTTAAAACAATTTCCCCTCATCCTATCACTGGACACTCTTCACAATAGTCCCTCTTCAGCCTTCCTGTAGGATCCATTCAGGTATTGGAAGGCAGTTACAAGGTCCCTCCAGAGTCTACTCTAGGCTGAATCCCAGCTCCCACAGCCTGTCCTTGTAGAAGAGGTGCTTCAGCCCCTGGATCATCTTTGTGGCCCTCCTCTGGACTTGTTCCAACAAATTTATGTCACTCTTATGGTGGGGACACAAGAACTGGGTGCAGTATTTGAGGTGGAGTCTCATGAGAGCAAAGGGAGAGAATCACCTCTCTTGATCTGCTGGCCACCCTCCCCTTGATGCATCCTAGGACATGGTTGGCGGGGTGAGCGCGCTGCCGGCGCAGGGTGAGCTTCTCGTCGATCAACACCCTCAAGTCCTTCTCTTCAGGGCTACTCTCAACTTACTCTGTACCAGGTTGAACCTCATACAGTTTTCATTGGCCCATTTCTCAAGCCTGGCAAGCTCCCTCTGGATGGCATCCCTTCTCTCAAGTGAGTCCACTGCACCACACAACTTGGTGTCATCAGCAGACTTGCTGAGGATGCACTCAGTGCTGTTGTCCATGTTGCTGACAAAGCTGTTGAACAGCACTGGACGCAGAACAGACCCCTGAGGAACTCCACTTGTTGCTCATCTCCACCTGGGTGTCAAGACATTGATCACATATCTTTGAGTGCAACCTTCTAGCCAGTTCCTTATCCACTGGGTGGTCCATCCTTCAAGTCCATGTCTTTCAACCTTGGATACAAGGATGTCATGTGGGACAGTGTCAAATGCTTTGCCCAAGTTCAGGTTAATTATGTCATTTACTCTTCCCATATCAACCAGAGTTGTAACTCTGGCATGGAAGGCCATGAAATTAGTCAGGCATGATTTGCCCTTAGTGAAGCCATGTTGCCTATCACTGTTCACCTCATTATTTTTCATGTGCCTTAGTACAGGAGGATCTGCTCCATGATTTTACCTGGCACAGAGGTGAGTCTGACTGGTCTGTAGATCCCTGGGTTTTCTTTGCTTCCCTTTGTAAAAATGGGGGTTATGGTTCCCCTTTTCCAATCTGTGGGAACTTTGCCAGACTGCTGTGACTTCTCAAATACGATGGCTAGTGGCCCAGCAACTTCAGCTGCCAGTTCCTTCAGGACCCATGGATGTATCTCATCAGGTGCCAGGGACTTGTGCACCTTCAGGTTCTCTAGGTGTTCCTGGCCTTATCTGCTCCTACCCTGGGTGATTCTTCACTCTTCCAGACCCAGCCAATGCCCTTGAATGCTTGAAAACAAGTTTGCAAGCTTTTGAATGGCCTTATATTTGGAAGGCACTTCAGTATCTACCACAACTGATTGAATTCCTTTCTACTTAATGGCATAATCCTGGTAAGACTGTGCAGAGAACCTTACAGCTCATCATGGAGCAGGGTTTTCTCACTCAAACCTGCTCCTTATATAGCTTGGGCAGAGGTTGCCATCTCCATTTCTGGGTATGTTTCACAAACTTGAATGTAGAAAGAAGGCAGCTGAGTTTGGAGACTGAAAACTTCTCTCACCTTGGTATTTTGTAACTCTGAGGCTGTGCTCCTACTACTGTCAGAGCTGTTTGTAACCTTCTGTTTCAGCTCATCTGGGAGAAATGGCAGATCCTGCTTTTTAAATCTAGATAGGTTACCCAAAATATTACAGCAGGCAGACCGATCGTTTGGCTTGAATTTTAAATAGTGTTATAAGAAGCATTTAGCATTTATCTGTTGGCATTTTTAGTTACTGTCTCCCTATTCTAGCTGATTTTAAATGGTGTTTATGGAAAAAACGAATCTAATCCTCATTAACTTGCATGGTAGTTGTTTGCAATGGCTTTGGCTTATTGTACTTCTGTGTATCTGGCAAATAAACCCGGGATTTTCACCATCTTCTCTTCAGCATGCAGAAGAGCATTGCCTAGCACTAAAGTGGCTTTTCATCAGTGTGCTTTGTTTGGTTGCTTGCAAAATTTTGTAGTTTCCTATAGGTTTTCTCATCATTGGTGCTAATTAAGCCAGGTACCCCTTAATGTGTGTATTAAAAAAAACCCAAACCTACCTTATACAGCAGAGCAGGATGTTTCTAGCTATAGAGACTTCTAGACAAGGCTGGCCTGGGAGTCTTTTAAGGCTTCCTGTGAGATTTTTGAGTTGTGTTGTAGAGGAGATGATG
>JANIJG010006400.1:122566-133817 GCA_024611175.1 Megaceryle torquata | reverse complement strand
TGGCAAAGACATAAACTGAGTAAATATGTGGATTCATCTAGTAGTGCCCATGGTATAGCAGAAAGTAAACATAAATAAATAAATAAGGTCTTCTAATAATTAAAAAACAAACAAACAAACAAACAAAAAAAAAACCCAAAAAAACAAACAAAAAAAACCCCAAAAAACCCCCACACAAACACAAACCACGACAAACCACAGCAAACACAGCAATTTCAAAACATTACTGGTTTGTCCAAAACTAACGGATGAGTAGGTCATTACTTTTTCTAAACTCAGCACTGTAATTCACTAGCCAGGAAGAAAATTAATTATAATTTTCTATTTTGTACACAATATAACCAAGCTGTAACTCTACCATGCAACTGGTACTTAAACCAGTGCAGGACCTAGTGTTGTGCAATTATATACCATGACCAAAAAACAAGAGTTCAAACCATTTGCACAAAAGGAACCCAAAAAATATTCACTGTAATGTTTTTCCTGTAATAGAGGAAGCAGAATACATAATTTAAGAAAAGCCATTTTCTAAGATACCCAAACATTTCAATCATGTATTTAGTTAAAATAGTATAGAAACATAGAATTTTAGAATCATTTAGGCTGGAAAAGACCTTTAAGATCATCAAAGCCAACCGCAAACCCAACACTGCCAGGTCACCACTAAACCATGTCCCTCAGCACCTCATCTACATATCTTTTAAATACCTCCAGGGATTGTGACCACCACTTCCCTGGTCAGCCTGTTCCAATGCTTGACAACCCTTCTCATGAAGATTTTTTTCTATAAAAAACCTATATGTCCCCTGGCACAATTTAAGACCATTTCCTCTTCTCCTGTAGCTTGTTGTTTGGGAGAAGAGACTGACCCTCCCACCTTGCTACAACCTCCTTTTAGATAGTTGTAGAGAGCGAGGTGGTGTCCCCTCAGCCTCCTTTTCTCCAGGCTAAACAACCTCAGTTCCCTTAGGTGCTCCTTGTTCTCTAAACCCATTCAGCTTCACTGCCCTCCTCTGAGCATGTTCCATGAATCAGAACACTCAGCACAAGTCAGAGCACTCCCTAACATAGAGAGCTTCCTCCCCACCTCTCCTTCCTTGCCTATTCCTTCTGAAGAGTTTACAGCCATCCAGTGCAGCACTCCAGTTGTGTGAGTCATCCACCATGTTTCTGTAATGGGAGCTATGTCACAGCTGTCCTGCTGCACAATGGCTTGCAGCTCCTCCTGTTTGTTGCCCATGCTGTATGCATTGGTGCAGATACACTTCAGTTGGGCTACTGATCCTGCTGCCTTTTTGGGGGCAGAAACCCCAATTCCTCTGTGACCAGCCTCAGGCACTTCCATGGTTTCTACCACATCAGCAACCCCTGCATCTTTGCTGCCACATGGATCTCCATCCCCTACCTCCACCGAGACAGCAGACTGAGGGTTCCTCAAACACTGGCATGCTGCACTTAGGCTTATCTCTAGTGAGACTGTTTTTAAGCCTTCTTCCCTTCAAATCTAGTTTAAAGCTATTTCAATGAGCCCTGCCAACCCCTGTGCAAAGATCCTTTTCCTCCTTTGAGACAGGTGTACCCTATGTGCTGCCAGCAGGCCAGGTGTTGGGTAGACCAATCCATGATCAAAAAAACCCCCAAATTCTGACCCCAGGCTTGAAGCCAGGAATTAATCTGCTGGGTCATCCTGTTTCTTTCCTCATCATTCCCTGTAATTGGAAGAATAGAGGAGAAGACTACTTGTGCTCCTGATTCCTTAATCAGTCATCCCAAGGCCCTGAAGTCTCTCTTGATTGCCTTTGGACTTCTTGTTGCAACTTCATCACTGCCTATGTGAAAAATCAGTAACAGATAATGTACAGTATAAACATACTGATGCATAAGTACACTATACATCTATTTTTTGAAGATATGTATACTCAAGTAAATTAGTGGGATAAGTTTATATTAGACCATGACACTAAACTTAAGGCAATCACTTCAGTACTATAAGACCTATTACTTAGTTTACAGATTTACCAAAACAACAAACACAAGCACTTCAATATAAACCAATCCATTAAGATTTTGTAACACAATTGGCATCTCACTGCTCCCTGTCCTCCTGTTTCATCATTCAACATGCAAAGTCCAAACAGGAATCTCTTATTTGATAATATTAATTATATTCTGCCTTTTGCCTGGGAGACTACTACAGGGAAGTTGTGTGAGTTTACACAAAAATCAATGATCGAGCATTGACCAAAGACAAGTAAAATTCAAATGTAACATCCAGAAAATGTTCACATTACTGTACAATGTTCCAGCATTGTAACTTTTGGAGAATAAAGAAGAGAGAAATCATTATTGTTGTCCTAAATCAAAATCCAGTGACCCATTTTCTTATTATACAAGGTATATACATTCTATGTATATAAAAAATTCATTTTTAAAGGAAATAGTACTTATTTCTCTGCCATCACCCAATAGGGTATTTCAAGCAAGAGTTCATTCAGATAGTAGCAATGCACAGTCATCTGCATTAATAACTCATAGCATTTTTTAACCTTACTAATGCTTTTTTAGTATCTGAAATTGTTAGTCATCATTTCCTTTTCACTGGCACAATGGGACTGCAACATTTCCTGTCTGCAACATATATCAGATGTTTACAGAACATACCTCCTTAGGGGACACCAAATGGGTAACTCTGACCGGAAAGGTATCTCCTGTAATAGGCAGCGATGGCAACATGTATGAAGGCAAATCAGGAACGTCTCCTTCAAGTAGTCCCTACTCCAAGACAGACTTCAGTCAAGCATCATACTGAGCAACAAAAGGGAAACTAGCTTTGGTATGATTTCTGTTTCATAGGAGTTATTTAATAATGTAAACAGTGTGTCCTTGATGGATAAAATATTAATTAACATTTCCTTTCAATACTTAAAAGGCTTTTAAATAAGCTTTAGCTAAAAGATAACAGAATTAGTTAATGAACACTTTTAAAATATGAAGAATATATATTTGAAATGGTCCTAACATACTGACTTGCTAACTTGCTTGTTGTTAATTAAAAAATGCATTAAATACAGAATTCCCTTTAAAGAGAGAAAATGTTTAGAAAGAAAACCTAAAATAACAGCAAATGATTGGCAGAGATTAACCTGAATGCCATGCACAATGATACTGCAGTTTGCCAGGGCATGTTAGCCCTTAAGAGAAAGGCAAAGTGTAATTTAACTCCTAAGACACCAGAATTACCACTCCTTCATAAAGGTAACAGATTATGCAAAGTAGAGATACATGTTGTCTCAGTAGCAGAGTATGCTCCAGTGTGTCGTCTTCTAGAACTACTTATTTTACAGTTTGAGCTCTACATACCATTATCTGATGTGATTCACCACAAAACAAACCTCGGTGTGTTAAATTATGCCTTTGTAAAGGATCTGTAGCACAGAGCTCTGCTGGATCACAGCTCCTATTCTCTCTGGTACTTTAATATTACACATAACAAAAGGCACAATTTCTCTGAAATACATTTCATGATTAGACACCTACTTGATGAAGTTTTCATTATGCCCAGAACAAAAAGAAAAGTGGAAGCAACCAGATATATATAACTGCAAAATAAACCAATGAATTCTGACCCTTTCTTCCCCCAGCATGATCTGACAGAGGATGCAGTACAAAAACCATTATGATCCCCAGACTCAACTAAGAAAAAGCAGCTTTTCCATTGGAAGTATGTACTCCTAAAATAAAATAAAATAAAATCTATCTTCATAAATACTAGTAAAGGAAGGGTGTCTAACTGTATCATAGATACACACAAATAAAAAAGTAGTAACATATCATGAAAGTTCACAACAAGCAACTGAGCAATCTTTTTAATGTCAGCATAACAACAGGCAATCACACACAAAATCTCACCAGATTTGGTATGTCCTCACAATCTTCAGCAAAACAGTACTTTTGATGTGCCATGAAGGAAGAAAGCGATATTCCACCAAAATACAGCTTGATGGACAATTTGCCCCACGGATCATCTGGTAATTCCTATTTACATGAGACAAAATAAGATTGTAACAGTAACAGCATGACTCATTTTTTAGAAATAGTGATCAGGAAATTCAAACCTGACATTCCTATATACACTGTACTCACTCAAAGATACAAAACCAATAAGGATGACTATTAACATCAGTTAATGACACAAATGAGAATGTATCTATGTCTGGAATGGCAGCACTGACTACTCAGTCTAACTGAAACATTATCCCATGTTTACTTACTCAGCAAGAAACACCTTCTCTTTCACAAATTATCATTAGAAATTCAACTATCTGAAATTGCAGATTTTCAGACAATATGGATTATGTGCTTCCCTATAATGTTAGTATGTTAATTTAAGCATTTCCATACTTAATTGTGCCAAATTTTAATCACTTAAAATTGAATTTTGAAAAATTCATGCTGGTGGTAGGTATGTTGGTTGTCAGAATGATAACACAGGATCAAAAAATATTAATAGCTCTAAAGGACATATTTAAGAACTGAAAACTATAATAAAGGTAAAGTCATGGGAAAAATAACATTAGTTTTGAGGTTTGCTTTGCCTAAGAAATACAGCTACTGCTACACTCCTTCACCTATTATTCTTAATGCAGTTAAAAGGGGGGAAAATAAAAAAATAAAAGAGAGAACCAAAAGTAAGCCTCACTCCACACCATGAATAAATTAAGTTACCTGAACATGTATTTCAACCTCTTCATTTGTAAGTAGTTCTTGAAGGCATTCTACTGCATCCTGCTGCCAAAAATTTCCAGACTATTTGGTGAAAAGCAAGAAACCCACACGCATTACAATGCTGATAAGTAATACTCTTCTTAACATAGTAGGATGAAAATATGTGACTATCATTAAAAAAACTTACCTGAAAGAACACACAATAATTTAGTTTGTCTAGAAAAGTTTGAACATTATTATTTGGTACATTAAAACTTACTGTGTGACAAAGATGAACAGCAATTTTCAGATGCTGAAGTGGCTTAGAATGAGATGCTGCTTGCCAAGTCTAATCTTTACTCTATACATAAGAATGTATACATGTGCAATTACCTGAAGCATAACCCAAAGACAACAGAACTACACTCAAAGGTAACTTAGCAGACAACAGAAAGCACAGGATAAATAAATAATTCTTTTATTCCCTGCACTATCTGTTTGACTCCGAGCTTGTATCTATCAGTTGAACTGCTTCCAGCAATATAAAGCTTTTCTTTAAAAATAAGTTTACAAGCCAGTCATTTCAGTAACTCTTATTTCCTAAATGCACCGTTCATACTTGAATACGGTATGATGGTATGATCTGTCAGAGCGTGACTAACAGCTTGACTTGATGATCTTAAAGGTCTCTTCCAACCTAAACAATTCCATGATGCTATGATATGCAAAGATGTTATTTACATATCGATTATTTCTTAACAAAAAACCATTAACCAACTCACTTGTATTAATGTAGCATAATAGATTGTTTCCTACACAGCTAAGTTCAGAAAGATAGAAACACTTCTGCAGGACTTAAAGATTTACAATGTTCTGGCCATTCTGTATTAAGAAATCCAGGCCTTCTTGTTGCTGCCATTGCAAAACAATCACTTCAGAGTATCATCCTGCAAGCTACCGCAGTGCTCTGTCTCACAAAGATTTAATTCCAACAACAGCTGCTTTTGAAGCATGGTCATTTCATAAGGCTATCTGTCAGTTCCTGATAACAAACTGCCTTGCTACAAAGAGCCTCATCTGCTACTCTCTGAATCCTCATAGTCAAGAAAAAATACCAGCAACTAGTCTCAACCTTTGCATGAGTAAATAGTGTATCGATTTGAGTAACTACCTACTAAAACATCTTCAAATTTATCATTACTCACTGGTACTGTCTTGTAGAGCTGACATGGTATGCAAAATGGAGGAATATCAGTATACAGTGTAGTTGGATACAGATGACACTGAGGAATCCCCTCCACACAACCAAGGTCTATGTACTGTACCTATATAAAAAGAAAAGTTTTCCTGAAATGTTTCAGTCAAGTTTAGTAAGAAAACACATTCATTTACAGCATTCACTTTTCTGGAGGAAAACACAGAATCATAGAATTGTCAGGGTTGGAAGGGACCTTAAAGATCATCTAGTCTACTGCTCATTAGGTGATGTGACAAAGTGGAAATGAAGGAAAGGTTTTAAACACTGGTATGGCAGATTGGAAGTTCAGTTGTTAAACATTTGTCTTGCAAGAGACCCTACCATTTGTATAATAACCTACAACTGTTTAAAACTGAAAGAAAGAAGAAAATTTCTGAACCAGGATAGTGTCAAACTTGCAAATCTACATTCAAAAAGCATGAGCAGACTCAAGAGTTTAGGTAAGATGAACTGCTAATAAGAAAAAGTAGCTCTATACCTGTGCAGCAGGAAATAATTCAGAACAACCAACCAGTCACTACTTTTTGCATGGGGATAGGCTGGGGGAAGCTAAACCTAAGTATTTTCAAAGCATTCCACATATGGTAACAACAAAAGAAGAAAAAAACCTCAAAGGGACTACTTATAGGAGATCAAGGGTAGCTTTTTACTTAAGAACATTTATCATCACCAGGAAGACTATGGGAAAAATAGTGACAACTGAAATTGGTAGATAAAATTAATCTTTAAAATAAATGTAAAATTCAGGACAGTTATCACACTTTTAAGAAGAATGAGCATCTGGATAGTCAAGTCAGCTGAACAAAAAAAAGGTGTGGTCATAAATTTATTTTAAAGGATTAGATTATTTACTCTTTTCATGTTTTAACATACATGTGAACACATTCATGCACACACACCCTCCCCATATAAACAACTTACCTGGAAAGTACTACCACCAAGTCCTACAACTCTACCTCGATACCACATGGTATCTGATCCCCTTACAAGACAAGCTTCTCCCTTTTTCCAGCAGTAGGGTTCCAGAAGGCCAAGGCCTTTGAAGTTACTTTGTATTTCAGTCATCATTTTCTTTAGTTCAATTTCTGGAAGGATGGAGTGGAATTAAAAAAAAAAAAAAAATTAATTCAAAATAGTCTGTTATTAGTGCAAATTATTTCAACCACTAAAGCTCAGCAGGATCATATGAAAACATATATAAACAGAAAATACACAGTTCCAAAAAATTTTTTTCCAACACGTATGCTCAGCATCTATTGTATGCAAACAAGTTACTACTTAAAAGTAAACTGCATTTCCAGTTGCAGAGCCATTAGTAATTCTGGGTTCTAATTTCAGATAAGAAGGGTCTTTAATTTTTGCAGTTGACACCGTGGCAGCACTAACACAAGAGCCTCTCCACGAACAAGATAACACTGTCCCAGAGACAGTGGTTATGACACCATGAAACAATAAGAAACAGAAGTCCAGAAGATCCTGTTCTGCTATGGCTGCAGTCTACAGTAACAACTGCAAGAGTAGAGTCTTGGGCAAGTGGGGCTGCTGCACTTTGAATTTCAAATTTTATCACATGAACTGAAAGTTAAATGTAGAGTAAAAAACAAATAATGTTCTCATATGGAAATATTTTTCTAAAGCATAATATATTATGACACTACTGAAGGCTGACAATCATCTGTCAGATGAAAATACACCTCTTTCAAACAGAAAATATTAAGAGATACAGGATCTATCGCAATACAAATAAAGAACCCAAGGCAACTGGGTACTGAGCTCACACTGAAGGAAAATAGTCCAGTACTTGAGAACCAGGCTAAGTTCTGAGGATCTTTAGGGCTGTAAGTGCACTGTTATCATTAAAATGTATCAGAATCTCAACATTGTAGAATATGGCACTTGCTGCTTTACCCAATAATTCCTAGAGAGGCAAGTGATGTGCCCACCTGGGCACTCTGGAGTTTTGACATCTGGGAATGGTGCAGGGCTGGGAGTGCTGTTTTGGGTGGGTATAAGGACAGGGTGCCAGCTGCCTGGGGGCCTGGACTTCCTCTGCTGGGGAGCTACTGGAGGTCTTAGCACTGCAGAGTGGAGTGTGCATGGGTACCTCCTGCCACCCACACCAAAGGCCTAATCCCTTCCCAACACCAATCCTCCCCAACAGTAATCTTCTAGAACTGCGTTCTGATAAAGGAAATGTACACTAGAACATGTTATCTGGTACATTTTTATATACTCAAGCTACCAGATTCACAGACATAAACATTTTTTTATTCTATGTGATCTTACCAGATGATTTAGGTATTATATAAATAGTTCCGTCATGTCCAACGGAACTCACTACAGCTTGAAAAATTTTCTCTTCAGTTATAATGGGGGGTTTATATATTTCATCCATTCCTGAAGGAAGCAGTGAGTTACATGTTTTGAGTGATTTTTGTTCACTCTGTGAAACAGTCCCTTTTTCCTCTGGAGCAGTGCTGCTTCTTGCACATACAGTTTCTGATTTACAGTCATCCATTCGTGTGTTCTCTTGCTCTAAATCTACTTTAAGATGTTCCTTGGAGACTGAGCAAGCCACATCAGCGTTATCAGTTCTGGCAAATTCAAATCAAATCCAATCGACATATTAACTGATAAAGAACTTGAAAAGTGCAAAAGAATAAAATAATAGAAGTAAAAACCCAAACACACAAAGATGGAAAATGCTTGTTGAAATACTGTCAAACAGCTAATCTATCAACTGAGACATGCAATGTATACAATTAATTATGTTGTATTTAAGTAAGTTCACTAAAGATGGAAGTTCTGTTGCTGTAGAGGACAACCCAAACTTTTGTTTTTCTTATTAGCTTATCATGATGTGAATATGAGAGTCTGAAAGAATATAAAAGTTTTCAAACCTTCTGTTTCTAAAAGCCAAACCCTTTTTAATAAGCTCTTCTGAAATATCAATAAATTTTCCTGTTTCATCTTTGTAAAGAATTTTCACAGGCAACGGGCAAGCTGCATCACTTCCCTGGAAAAAATAAGAGAGATGGACAACATATAATATGCATTTCCTATAAACTACAGGCATATTATTCATTTTATCAGTACTGAGTGCAAATCAGATCTTGATGAACAACTGATGCCTGCATCAGAAGACACAACATTTATTTGTGGGACCATGTTTTCCTCATTTTACCAACCGTCATAAATATGACATTAAAAGTACCAATAAGACCTCGCTTCTTTCCTTAGCTATTAGAATGAAATGCCAAACACTTGTTTTCCTCCAGCAGGAGCTTTAAACCCACTCATAAGTAACTTTGCTCATCAGTGCTTTTATTTCCGGACACACTGTGAATCCTCACTGGGAGCTGCAGTAAAAAAATCACTTATAATAATTCAGGTTTGGGGTTTTTTTTAACTAGTGGAAGAAATCAATTACTAACAATGTTCATACAGTATCTGATTCGTTCCTCAGTTTCTGAGGCTTGAAAACTAATACAGTAGCTGCTGAAATAATTCTCACCAAGAACATGAGCATCCAGCGATTCCAAAGATGTAAATGTTATTTTTCAGTAACTAAGTATCTCAGACTGTGTTCTTTCCACACTGGGTAGACAAACTGCTCTAATGCTCCAGTAAAAAAACAACAAAAGTAAAGCAGAAAGAAGAGGCATCTTTTCCCTTAAAGCAAACAGCAATCTAAGCAAGTTCTACTCAGAGCATTTTGAAGAGCAAAAATATTCAGAAAACCATTAAATTAATAGACAACATAAAGAAATTTTACAAATACCACTGGTTTTGATTACAAACCTGTATGATTATTTTTACTTGTGCCCCAGTTAGGTAACAGGATAAACATTCACACGCTGTTGCAGTCCACTGTGTGCTTCCACCTGTTGGTCTGACATAGAACAAATTATAATATCCTTTAGTACAAGAGTAGTTGGCATCTCCAGAGGTAACCACAAATCCTTTCCCTTACTGCAGTTTTGGTTTTTTTTGAAACTGCCTGAACTTCAGGGGAAAAATTATAATCTCCATTACAGTCAACAGTGAAAACAAATGGTTATTCATCTCTGGATCTATATGACAAGAAGAACTTAACAATATAACCCCAAAACTTCAAAATGAGGAGGATCATTACTGCCAGAAGTATGACACCTGTCTTAATAGAACAAAGGAAAATCCATACTTAAATCTCTGTATTGGGCTTTTTATATTAAATTCAGAAAATGAGTATTACAAACACGTAACTTCACTGTATAGACAGCATACAAATACACAGAATAGTCCAGTTCTCTCTCTTTTCTAGAGTCAGAGAGACTTTGTGTATATTTTCACGAGATCTGATTAATCTCAAATTCTGAGCCAAGAAAAAACGCATTCAGTGAAATAAGAAAAACCTCTCTCATCTGTCCAATATTTTATAATTATTCCTATAAATATTCTTTCTAAAAAAAAAAAAAAAAAATCCCTTTAAAACAAATCACAGCCGCCATCTCATTTCTTCTTTATTCACAAAGTAAACCACATCCAAATCTCAGATAATCAGTGCTACCTCAGGAAAGTATTAAGTTATGTCATTATCAGGTTTTTAATACTGCTACTCAGTATAAGGGAAAGGCTACCTTATATCTGCCAAGTAACACTCTATTGCTAATGTCCTAACTGTCTTCAGATTTTCTTCAAGTTTTCTTAGCCTGCTGATGTCCACTGTTTTTTCAGCTCCAGAATCATAAAGTATTACCTGTTCAGACAAGAAACACAACGAAACAGAAAAACCCCTCTTAGTGTCATCTGTAATAAACAGTAATTGAAATAATGCCTGAACAGCTAAACAAAATTCAAACAAACATTACCTGGATTGAACGAATGGCCTTTGCACTGAAGTACTTCATCACACAACACAAATGACTACAACAGCATACCAAGAGATCAAACCAAACAAACATGCTCAAAGGGGGTCAAACAACTTTACAGAGGATGTGACTTGAATATTTCTTTTGCAATGCTTCAGTTGGTGCATTAAAATTTGTAAACCTTGAAATGTTGAAACAGCTCCCCTCCACCTCTTAATTTTTATTGTGACTTGGTTAAATTGCTGTTTGAGGGCTCTTAGCCTTAGAAAGATGCAAACCAGAAGCTATAAAGTCCCATGTTTGCTTTCTATTAATACCCACAGGCATTATCTGATGATGGTGAGAACTAATAGTAATCCAGTCACAGGTATCACAGGATGTCAGGGGTTGGAAGGGACCTTGGAGATCTTCGAGTCCAACCCCCCTGCCAGAGCAGGAT
>JANIJG010006400.1:109073-122466 GCA_024611175.1 Megaceryle torquata | reverse complement strand
CATACAATCTAGCACAGGTCACACAGGAACCCATCCAGGCAGGGTTTGAAAATCTCCAGAGAAGGAGACTCCACAACTTCTCTAGGGTTAGTCTTGGATTATCTGTATGACTAAAAAGCCACTCTTGCTTTTGAGGCAAGTAGTATTCATGAAATGCCTCTTCAGATGCTTCGTACTTTTTTCAAATGAGTACAAACACACTGCATGTTTAAAGCAGCACTGTGCGAGATGTTACTGTGGAAAATATTCACCTGCATGGCACAGTGCATCACCGTCACTTTAGAGTTCAAGCAACAGCATGACTACATGTATTCCTGTGGTGTTGCACTTAGTTCTTCTGGTTCCATCATTTATTTTGAATTAATGTGATTCTCCTGTTCCAAGGATCTAAGCTAAACTCAGCTTCTGGAATCTAAACTGTTTGGCTACAGCTTGGGAATCTGCGCCATGTAGGAAAGTGTAGTGTAAACATATCCAAAGTCAACCTCATGAGCTTTCCTCAACTATCAGGTTCCCTACTAAAGGCACCTGAGCTTTGATGAGACAGTCATCTTACTTGCAGCAATGTACAACGTAACTTAAACTCTCATCAAAAGCAAAAAAGAGAAAATACTATGCATGAGAAAATATTAGTACAGAAGCAAAGATTTGATGTTAGTTTGATCAATGAATGCTTACAAACTTCAGAAATAAAAGTATAAACCCTTTTATGATAAAAGGCTCACCTTTGCACTTGTTTCAGAGACAATCCTGCTTATTTGACCTCTTTGCCACTGTTTCAAATCATGTATGTAAACAGCACAGTGCATATCACTTTCCCATTTCACAGGCTGCGGCTGGGACTCTTTGTAGGTGGCAGCCAGCTTCTCCTGTAAACTAGCATTCAAAAAACACCCACTTTTCTAAAGGTAATATTTTATCAAGTGAATAAAGGGCTTATTTAGTCAGTTACTGCTTAAGTAGCATACAGTAAAGTTTTAGTAACCGTTTAACAGACACATGTATTATACTTTTTCTTTATGACATACTAGAAACATACAGAATGGAACTTCAAAACATACGCAATCTGATTAAACTTCTGTAAAACTAACATTTTTTTTTAAACAACAGAATTAACGTGAGTGCTCCTGACCTTACCGTAGAGCACTCTTTGAAATATGTGCTATTTTCTAAACAGCTTGAGAGTGTGGTACTCACTTAAGGGTCATGACTAATTCAATGGGACTCTGTGTAGCTACTTGCAAGAAGGTAAAAAAAGATGAAAGAAAGGAGAAATAAAAGGCAAAAAACAAGTAACTTTGCACTAAGCATATTTCTATTTAACTGTCTTCTAACAGTACACATTAATACCTAATTACCTAAATATCTATCAAAGGAAGGTTGAAATTGCCTTCAGACTTTCCGAACAACGTATTAGAATCATGTTGAAAGAAGTAACTTAAGTTTTATGACTTAGTACACTGGTATTATTTAGTGAGATTTCTAATGAAGGAATGAGCAGGAGAAAACAAAGAACAGAAAGATTTAATCTTTCTGGACAGTGTTGCATTTACCAGGCTCCAATATTTACTACATTAAAATTGTTCAGAAATAGGAATTAGATCATGCACTTAATTTTCAATCATAAATATTTAATAAACCACAATGTAGTGCCAAGCTGTCTTCAGTGCCTATACTTCCTTCAACAAAGTAAGGTAAGTCAACAGCACCTGGAAGAGTACTCAGTGCCAAATGTAATCCTAATCAGTTTGTTCTAACTATACTTCATCCATTTGCAGTAAGAACACCTTGGGAAAAGCTCTTTGAATTTTAATACCTTTTCAGCATACGTTCTGATGACAGATACTGTATAAAAATTTTACTAGGAGATACAACATGACTAACTCTTGCTTGTAGCTCTTTCTTAAAAAGTGATCTGAAATCTTCATCGACAGACTTCGTGCCTATAGGATTCAAAGCTTCTGGGGTTTCACAAATTTCTTCTAGAGGAACATCCCATATTTCACTGGGCCTTACAGTGGTACTTGCAGTGTACCTGTAAGGAGTGTAAAGTAATTAGAACAGAAAGTTTAAACACATTTTAAACAAAGTGAAATAGAGTAGAAATAGCAGAGCTCAGTAATCACAGTTCAACATGACAGGAATCATTCAACATGAAGAATAGTGAAGAATAATGAGTAACTTAGAAAAGCAGCAAAGCAGCAACAAAAGATAAAAATATTTCTCAATGCTACTTCTGAAACACTCATGATAACAACTTATTTTTATTCTCCTTCAGAAGGCATCTCTGCATATTCTACTCACAGATGAAAGCACTGTGCAATACAGGCTGTCAGCAGAAAGGCAAGCCTGACACAAATGGGCTGCTGAACATAAAATGCTTTTGTATGGCTTAGAAGACATAACATTACTAATATCATGCTTCCGGAAAACAATGTTACCTCCAAGTGAAAGCTGCCAACATTCAACTTCTAAGATGTGTAAATACTCTTTTCAGAAGTAAAGAATATTAACATTAAGTGAAGCAGTTACCTTTCTAGCATTCCCTGAGGATACAAATACAACACAACTGGTATGAGCACTTTTCCTAAGTAGAGTACTGAATGAAGTATGGTCACGACGATACCTTGATGAAAAGGTGTTTAAATTGTGTAAACTGGATGGAATAAAGCCCAACAGCAATCAAGAATTGGCTGATAGGTATTTTGAGCTACAGCCCAGCTTAGTGTAACTCACTGTGAATTGTGCCAGTTAGACTTAAGAGATTAACAGGTTGGTTTTTTTCAAGCTGTAATGCAAAAGATCTGGTTTCTTGTAAACATCACTTGACTAAAGGAGACAGCAAGCATGAGTTTAACTCCTAGCCATTTTTGGGCCTCCAGTTAGAAACTCTATCCTGTTTTCAAAGATCTACCACCTGTCTTTCCTTTCATGGGAAGGAAACAAACTGCTCTGTCAGTGAGAAATTCCAAAAAGTATTGTGTCATCCACTACATACAGCCACACAATTATTTATGCAAACCTTTCTGATGCAGGCATTTGGGAACTGCTGGGTAGAACAGCTAACTTATAGAAGCAGGCAAGAAATGAACACCGTAGCTCATAAATATGCTTAACTTTGTGTACAACCATTGTCAACTATGAAATGGACAGAGGTAAGCTGCCATAGATTGTTTTCTCAAGTGAAATACATGTTATGTGTCTTAGCACCCTCTCTCTAGAAACTCTAGTAAAGCATTACCATTGCAGATCCATCAGAAAAAAACAATCAATTTGGAATGAACTTCAGACTCTGAGCATTTCTTGTGGAATTCTGTACAGACTACTTCTTATCCCAATGCAAGAGTAAGGTTCCTGATGTTTGCTTTTCAGCAAGGCAGCTTCAATAAGAATGCTGTGCTCTCCTGCTTTTATTTTCTTATACTAGTTTAGAGCTGGCCTGGGTAGCCCTCAACAGCATTAAACACTGAAGGGTAATCATAACTCAAACATGATTCTAAATTACCTAAATTAGGTTTAAATTATTCACCAGTCTCTTGTCCTTTTGCAGACATCCACCTTCATAAATGGGAAATTCAGTGAGAAAATGTGACATATGGGTTCTGGAGGGCTAGAGACCTATGTGTACTGGAAAACAAAGCAAGGCAACTGTGGAAACACCATCACAAATAAAAGACATGGTGCACTGGGTGTAAAGGAAAAGGTGTTGGTACCTGGGGAGAGGGGCTGCAGAGGTGACTTGTGAGAGAAGAGGCCAGGTGCTGCCCCATGGCAGACATGGCCTGTTTCAGCTGTCTCTGCAACAGACCCTGCAGAGGACATGGCTGAGCCCTTCAAGTGAAGCTGGTGGCACCTCTAGTAAGGGCAGAAAATGAAGAGAGAGAGGAGGGAATGGAAGAGAAATAACAGAGGGAACACCGAGGTCAGAAAAGCTGAAAGTATTTTGTGGGGGAAGAGGCAAGCTCCTGAAGAGACAGGCCTGTGGAGGGCCCAGGCTGCAAAGGGCACAGGAATCAAAGAGCAAGAAAGAAGAAGGAGCAACAGGGAGAAAGTGCTGTGTCCTGACCCCAACTCCTGCACTGCTGCCAGCCTCCTTGAAGAGACAGACTGTAACCTGAATGGAGGAGGAGGAGAGGTGCTTGGAGTAAAATTGAGCCTGGGAAAGGGAGAGGGTAGGTGCTATAGATGTTTGCTTTTTGTGTCCCAATGCCTGAATCAATAATGAAAGATTTATGCTAATTAGTAACAAATTAAGTTAAATTAAGGCTGTTTTGTCTGCAACAGTATTTGGTAAGCCATTTCCATGTCTTTATTTTGATCCATGAGTTTTCTTGCTTCTGCTTCTTCTATTTTCTCCCCAGAAGAGGAGAGCAAGTGACCAAAAAATCCACTTTAGTAAAGTTATCACTGCTACACAGCAACTTATACTAAAGTAATACACCCACTTTTACAGGCCACAAGCAGGCATCTAAGTATAGCTGTAGCACAAAATAACCTAGTGACAGTGACAAAACAATTTAGCTGTTCAGGTTTCAATAAAGCTGCTTAACTTTAAAAAAAGTCTTACTAAAAACTGTGACCAGTACAAGAAGTGTTACAAGGATGTAGTTATATTTCTGAGCTATGAGATGAAAATCTACTTATCTGCTTTCTCCTGAAAAAAAAGTAAATTCAGGAATTCTCTTCTGGAATCAAAACTGTGTATAAAAATATTTTTTATTTTCATCAGTATTAAAAAACTGTTAATGAAAGAGTACTTATTGGTTTTCACAAATCAGTCCACAGATTATCTTTTTTAAAAGCCAACAAATTAAATGCAGCAGTGTTATCTCCTTGTCAGTCCCAGCTCCTCCAACAGGCTTCCCATCTCTTCTGCCTGTCTCTGTCATAGCTGCTTATGTGAGTGTTTTCTAATAACAGACCTTCTAAAGAGGTGACTTACCGTAGGTGCAGGTTAAACACACGGAAGGGATATTTTTCTTTACTATGAGGGAATGAGAACCTTAATGATAACCAGTTTGGAAGATGTGGCACTTAAGCATGCTACAAGGATGATGCAAAAATTTCATCTCCTACTTTCAAATCAATTGTGATTTCAATGCATGATACTAGTCAAGATTTGAGTGTTCAATTGTGACAAACTGCAGTTACACTCTGCAACCTATGTCAGTTGATGAATGTGATTTGTAATGAGTTTATCACAAATCTGCTAAATTCTAAGCACTGGAGGTGACCTACTAAAATCAGAAATTTTGTTACAAAATTCAGTATTTCCAAATACTTTAATTTATGCACAGTGTATTTACCCAGGTATGTAGGATGCTAGGCCTTCTTCAACTAGCCGACAGTTAATACTAAAGCTTCTTCCATGAACAGCAGAAGAGTCAAAGAGTTCAACAGATAAGATGTTATTATCTAAAATTTCTGTGAATTAATAACACAAACATAATTAGTGCCAATCAATGCCAGTATAAATAATACTTATGGCTTTGGAAGCATGGCAAAAACTACTAAAAGACAGAAATTTGTAAAATTACATTTGATTTATAAAATAACTGATTATGAACATCAGGAATACGTAAAGTCTTAGCTTTGCACGTATCTACAAAATTAACTTAAACATATACCTATAATCACAAAATATTTTTGTACAAACAACCCAACTGCTACATGCAATTTCACTTATTAGATAGGTGGCTTCCAAACCTCCAATCCACAGCTGCTGAAAAATAACCAGCTACATATTAACAATAAATGGCATTGATAAAAATGCTACTAAGGCAATAAACATTATCTTAAATTTTTTTGTGATGTTTTAAAGCAGCAGTGATTGCACTCCTAGCAATCAATAAACTCAGGAAGAGTTAAGGATAGCAAGTACTTTTGGAAACAAGCCCATCTTAGTAAACCAGGATACTTGTATCACAAGCTACAGGCTTGGGGAAGAGTGGCTGGAAAGCTAACCAGTGGAAAAGGACCTGAGGGTGCTGGTAGACACCCAGATGAATGAGCCAGCAGCGTGCCCAGGTGGCCAAGAAGGCCAACAGCATCCCGGCTTGTATTAGGAAAAGTGTGTCCAGCAGGAGAAGGGATGTGATTGTGCCCCTGTATTTGTCACTGGCAAGGCCACACCACAAGTACTGTGTTCAGCTCTGGGCCCCTCACCACAATAAAGACATTGAGGTGCTGAATTAAGTTCAGAGAAGAGCAACGAAGCTGGTGAAGGGTCTGAAGAATAAGTCCTATGAGGAGAGGCAGAGGGAATTGGGATTGTTTCATTTGGAGAAAGGGAGGCTGAGAGGAGACCTTATCACTCTCTACAACTACCTGAACAGAGGTTGCATTGAGGTGGGTGCTGGGCTCTTCTCACAAGTAAGTAATGACAGGACTAGAAGAACTGGCCTTAAGTTGCAACAGGGGAGGTTTATATTAGATATTAGGAATAATTTCTTTACTGAATGAGTAGACAGGTGCTGCAATGGGCTGTCCAGGGTGGCGGTAGAATCACGATCCCTGAAGGTATTCCAAAAACATGTAGATGAGGCACTTCAGGACATGCTCTAGTGGGATGATGAGTTGTTATTTTTTGGTTTGGTGATTTATGGGGTTTTTTTTGGGTTGATGGTTGGATCTTAACTGGTCTTTTCCAACTGTGACAATTCTGATTCAAGTCAATTCAGTAACATTTAAATATAAATGAATATACTCTTGATAACTTACCAACAACTGAACAGAATGTAAGTTTATCTTCAGTCATTTCTTCAAATCTTTTCTTGGCTCTTCTATTCCACTCATTTGCCCCTTTATAAGGCTCAATGTAAGCCAGTCTGCACCTGATGGCCTAAAGAGTAACTCAAATGATGTATCTACTATCTACCATCACATACCAAGACCATCTCATTACAGCCAAATCACAAGCCTGTGCTTTGCACTCATGGAGGACACAAGACAGCATGACCTTGTCTTCTGGTTCCATATTACCATTATTTGCTTTGATTTAAGATCATCTCTGACCCTCCTTCTGGCAGCTGATCACAAACCTCAAATTCAGATACAGTCTTGCTGAAACAGAAAGAGCTTACTTCTTGCCTCCCTTTATAGTTAGACATAAAATTGGTGCAGGGGTCAGGAAAGATTACTGCACAGAGGTGATGAAAAAAGCCTTCATCCTGTTTTGCTTATGATATAACAACCCAGACTTAAAGCACTGAAGATTAACATGAGTATACCACTGTAGAAGTCTGAAGGACTGAACACAGAGACACCACAGCACCTATGTCTGAAAATTCCTGACAGATTTTTGAAAGGTATTAATTAGGAGACATAAAAAAAGACACACACAGAAAATCAGATGAGATGAAGTGCTCTGAATAAGTTTTGTTTAGCAGCTTTACTGCAAACTTCGGTGGCTACACAATGGCTCAGTTTTAAATTAACTGCAGATGTTACTGTTTCCTCCTTATTTACTGCACCAAAAGAAAGGAGAGTTAACACAGGTAAGGGAAAAGGGGAAGAAAGGAAGTAATACAAATAAGAATTTTTTGTGCAGATATTCTTAAGATACAGGTAGTCAGGAATATGCAAATAAGACTGACTGACAGGTTAAATAACCATTAAAAGAAATGCTGTGGATGATAAACACTACCTTAACCACTGCTCATCCCAGTCTTGGCCAAGACTTCTGCTCCACCCAAGTCCATTAAACTGCCTGAAAACTGTATTAACAGGCTGGAAAAAGTCCAACTTCCCTTGTAATAGCCTAATTCAAAACTCTTAAACAACCACCTCTTATTTGAGGCGATTGAGTATGTGATCATGTGTGAAGACTTACCAATGCTTACATGCGACAAGACAGAACTCTGTGAGCAACCTCACTTCTGCTTGTGTTCATGTTTCAAAGAATTTTAAATCCTTAAGTTTACTTACTTTTTAAATAGAAAAGATTTGAAACCTTAGCAACACATAAGCAGACTCAAGTCTGCTGATCTCTCTGTTACTCACATTAAAACTACTAGCAACCGGTATTTGTTATTCCTTATCCAATCTTTCAAGTTACCAGAGTGTTTCACCATAACCTATATATAGCATAAGAATGCTGAAGTTTGAGAGTAACTGATGGGTTTAAGACTGTTCTCTAGTGGTCATATACCCATCTGTGTCCATAACCCTTTAGCCCCTTCTCCATTACATTCAAAGTGAGGAGGCCTTGTAGTATTTGCTCAGGAGCTGACACACTTTTTAACAGGTTTTTCTAAGGATTTATATTTGGCCAGTAACAAGCAATCTGTTGGAATGAAGAGAACATGCATCAAAAATCCCAAACCCCTTCTTTATTAGCTACTCTGTTCTGAAGCATTAAGGTATTGCAACTGCAGGAACATTTTACCATTTTCAGAATGTTGCCTGTCAAAAAAGGCTCAATTACTTTGGCTGAAGCTTTCCACAGAAACATGTGCTCAAAATAAATTAAATAAATTAAATCCTATTTTCAGTAGAAGATGCTGGCCAACCTTAGTTAAAAGAGTCATTATTTCTGATGCCTACAACTGGTTAAAAAAACCCCTATCCACATATGAAGTTTGCAAGTGCAGCACAATTATGGTTGCAACCAGAACTATAGAACAAATAGCTGAAGAAAAAGAATTATTTTATACTCATGTGCATTTTTTGTCTGTAAGAAATACTCTGCCATTTCCTTTCCCTCTCAGTTTTTTTCCATGTGAAAAGGAGGAAACTCCTACAATTCCTAAAGCTGGGAAACCAGCAAACTTTAAATGTCATAAATCAAACAATACTCTCTCTCTTTTTTTTTTTTTTTTTAAGAGTATTACTAGATTATCATTTGAAAAGAGAAAAATATAAAAATTACTTCAGCTTACTAAGGCGTAAAAGAAGGTATTTGAATTAAACATGCACACAATATATCCACACCTCCTCACTGCAAGGTAACATTAGATTTCATTTACAACTCAATAATACACAAAAATTTAAAAGCTTCCAATGTGCACTCAAAACATATTAAGTCAGTCACATCATAAACCCACGTGAAAAGGAACTTGCTTAACATTTTATTCAGAATGTTAACAACCCCCTAATTTTGAAATAACCCTAACGAACAACCCTAATTTTGAGTATTCAATTCAGGCAAGTGTTAATTTACCTTTTCTGGAAAGCTCAGAAACTCCTTTTTTACTCTACATACGTCTTCCAGAGTCAAGTGAGCAACATTGCCGAAGTCAACATATTTTACCTTCACTTCTTGATGACCTGGGAGCCCTTCGAGAAAAACAACCGAAGTTATTAAAAAAGACTGTATGATACAGGTTAAAAAACTATAATTTCAGAGCAGAATCCACATTTACATGGTATAAGCACCAAATTTTCCAGTGTTCTGTAACTCAATTCAAAAACTAAATTCTTTAAGAGTCATCTCTTTCACATTCCTGAAATGACAGAGTTAGCAGTTTAGTCCCTTTCCCTCTAATCACTTTATGAGACACTGGCACAGTAAATACATGCCAACTAGACATACAGGCAACACAGAAGTCAGCACAAGTACAGCCCCCATCCCCTTCAGAATTACTGAAGAGAATTATTAACCCACACTAGTTACACGCAGAGGTTGGCTGTAATAGACAAATCTGTAGTGCAAACTGTAACGATAAGGGAAATATTAATGAAAATTATATAATTTCAAGACTATACAGATAAGGAAATATATCACTTCTCTTTCTTAATAAATATAAATATATAAACCACTCCATTAGTATCAAAAGAACATAACAAGAATTAGTACTACTGATTTCATGAACCTGCTAGAAAATCTAGTAAAAATAATGGCTGTTTGTTAGTATTCATATCTAGTGTGTGACTGACCTAGTACCACATCTGATTTTGCAACCTAGCACTTGAGTTAAAGAATCAATACTTCACCTATAATCTGTGCTCTGTACCAATTCCCATCTTCCCGTTTTGCAACACAGGCTTGGCCTACAACTGGGCAGACAATTTCCAAGTTCCTGTACTCATATTTATATACCTCTTGAATTTTCTTTGCAAGAGCTAAAGAATCCAGGCTATCTCTCTAAAATAAGAAAAACAAAACATACGTAGCAGCTGCCATTTAAAAAAATTATGTATTAATGGTATTTAAATGGTATTTTGATCTTTCAAGAGCCATTTTTCCTAGAAGTGTATTTCCTAGTCTTCCCCCCTCCCCCAGATTTAACAGTGGTTATGAATAAGTAAGGTGAGTTAAAGAGCCTAGCAATTGTTGAATAGTGCCCTGTTCAATCACCACTCTAACCCACATAGGATTTAACCATGTAACAAAACTGACCAACCTCATCTACTATTTCTAGAAATCCTAAAACTAGTAACAAGTGACAGAAGTTAATGGAATTGGAGATTATCTAATGTGGACTATGAGAAGCTCAACAGTAAAATATTTGTTCAGAGTTTAATTCAAACTATTATTTTATTTCTAAACTTACCAACTGGAGATAGAAATCACTTGGACTATTAATGTGACAAACTACAACAAAGACTTCTCTTTCTTGTGGAATCTCAGGTGGACTATACTGCAAGATGGTATTATTGTCTAACTGACTGTGAAGCTGTGATCTAAACCTGAGGTAAACAAAATGAAATTAAAAAAAAATATGTCAAAATTAACTGAGAAGGAACTCTTTTATATTAAAATGTCAAGTTTCCCATATAAAACACAAAATGGTCTTATAAAAATAACTTGATTCATGTTTGTGGGAATAGCTTGAACTTTCCTTCTTGCAGTTGGTGCAGCCAATTCTCAAATGCTTCTCTTGTCATAAACTTCACTTATGAAGAATGATATATGGCAGCTGGCTCCTGAAAAGATTTTATTCAGGGTGTAGAAGCATACATTGAAACTGTTAACAAAAAACCCCCAAACAACCAACTAAAAGGATAGAATCCTCTACATTGACAAAATAACCTTTTAGATTTTCTTTTCCTCACTTATGAGAAAAATCAATTACCTAAGGAATACAGATGTAGTAAAAACATTCCCTCCCATTGATTTCACCACCATAACAAGCTATGTTCCAATACACAGAAGGACCTTGCTCTGTGTGTAGCAAAATGAACTAGAATTTCCTACAGGTTTGCAGGCTGTACACCTTCACCCAATCACCAAAATGCTCATGCTGCTGTCTCTTGCCTCTTCTACTGGTCCCTGCAAAGCAGCGCTCCTTTGTACTAATGACAGCATCAAGCTCCCCCTTATGCTCTGTCATTGTTTCTCCTATTTGTTGTGCTACACACATCATGCCATGTGGCTGGCTCAGATATGCTCACGAGCCTGTCACTGCCTATCAGCCAAATCAAGGAGATACAAGATTGATTTCTGTATGTTTTTCTGTCCTTAGCAGACAGGGCTTATTCTTTCACCCCCTTGTAACTCAAACTTGTACAGAAATTTAAATGTTATCATTTTCAAAAATAAAGTTAATATTCTAAATAAAGCCCTGACTAGTGCAAATCAGTATGCCACAGTGCTTATGAGTAAAGGTGAAAAAAGGAAATCAACAGATATTGCTGAAGATTAACACATCACACATCAATATATAAAATACTGCAGAAGCAATCTGCTTGGTAAACTTCTTAAGCTAAAGGAAAACACCTACCTTGCCAAGTCTAAAAAAACTAATGCATCCCTGAGAGACACTGGCATGTTATTGCTTGTTTTATTAAATGAAGGTTTTTTCAAATCCACAATGAGAACACCATCCTCTTCTCTAAATACAGTCATTAAAACAACTTTATTCTTTACCATTTCTAAAAATGTTGTCTTTGCTTCCTCTCCCCATCCTTCACTCTGTGTTAGGAAGAAAGAAAAGTTTACTGAAGATGTCAGAGAATGTTAAAACAAAAATACAAATAGCAATTAAAAATATAACCAAGGGAAAAAAAAAAAAAGGATGAGAAGGGAAGAGAATGAGAAAAAAAAGAAGAATAAAAATAAAAAAAATAAAAAGAACAAAGAAAAAAAGGGATCTAAGGTTCTGGTAAACTATATTGTCACACATGCGGTTTCAGCTTATGCATTAAATTTCTCCTCTTGCAATTTGTTTCTATGTTTATTCTTACATTTTTGTGTCACTGTCCAAATGTACAATATAGTTTGGTCAGTTTATACATTTCATCTCTCCACAACACCCTTCTTGACATTTTATCTACCTTGAAAAAGCCTGCCTGAATTTATTTTCTCGTGGATCAAGTTAATGCAGTTCTCATTTGATACTGCAAATCTGTGCTTTTTAGGTGTGAAAAAAAGGAAAGTGCTCATAAGGAAACCCAAACCTGCAAAAACTGTTCCAGATCTTTCCTATTTAAAGCTACTTTGGACATCAGACTGGTAAAAAAACCCAAACCAAATCATCACTTATACTGTCAGAAGTGCACAGCTTCACTGGACATGATTCAATCCCATGTGAACGTGGCAAAATAAAGCAAGCCTAATAAGTAAGTGACTATTGAAGGAAATACCACTGCAATATCTCTCTTTTCTAAGGCTGTCAGTACTTTATTTGTTGTTAAATTTAAAGAGAACAAATAAACACTTTTCAATACATGGCAAAAAAATTTAAGTAATGAAGGACAAACCCTGAAAAAAAAATGTTGTGAAGACATTTTTCTGTTTGGAAGTTTTTTGAAAGTTACTACTTGCATAAAGATAACACAGCCATGAAATAAGAATACCAGTTCTGTAATTTGTTTTTAAATTTGTCAAAAGAACACGTCCACAGTAAGAGTAGTGAGATTTAAGCCTAAAGTAAGTTATTTGTAAACCCAGAGGCTTTTTATGACAGACTGCTATAAGCCACCGTATCCTTTCCAATGGCAGCAATGAAATTCAACTTTTTACAAGAGATGATTTAACTTTTTTGAAGTAAAACAAACCCTGCATTCCTCTCATGTTTCTTTCTGTTTACACTGGAATAAGATCATTGTAAACTACCCATTTAAGTTCTTTAATATAAATTTTAGGAAGAGAAAAAAATAGTACAAATGGCTTTTACTTACTGCATTTTTGGGAACAACATTCTTCAATGAACACCTTACTGCTAAAGGAGGAACAGCTGCAAGTTCTGCCTCAATATGCTCATCAGGCTTCCTTACAAACAAACAGATGTCATCTGTTTCAACAGTTTGCAGAGTAGCAGGTTGAGGCCTTTCAGCAGGATTGTATCTATCATTAATGGAAATAAAGGCAGTAATAGCTTAAAAGAAAACAAAAAAAAAACCAAAACCCAAACAAAACACCAAAAAACCCCCCACAGCCAAATCCCAGACTTTATAAAAGAAAGGTAATTTTTGCAATAATTGGCATAATGTCATGTCATTGAAACATAAG